>MU224516.1:2299150-2311001 GCA_018584345.1 Thuja plicata
CAAAGGATGGAAACCATAAATTCTATATGGACCACGATCGTTGGCCCGTATATAAAAAGAAGGAGAATAAAGATTTTGAAGGCTGCGGCCACGGGGTTCCAACCGTCGCTGACACGAGCGTCGTCGCCGAGGTTTTTCCCCTTTGACTTTACCTCCTGGTATGCGAGGGTGGCTTCCTCCTCCCTAATGCCTAGCATGTTACAAGATGGTGTGAAGAACTCGTAATCTTCCATTTGCCAATGAAAGAGGCCATTCATTGAATCTCCATCATCCCCAGAACATTCTTCTAACTCCAACACCCCTTCGTCATTGGGCTCCATTCTTCTTTGCCCTCCGTCTTCTCCCAATTGCTCTCCTTCGGATTCTGAGTCCGAAGATGCTAACTCCTCACTCACCATTTGCGTGCGTAGATCAATCCCGTACTTCCTCCTGGCAGTCTCCATGGTGAGTGTGTTCCGCTTCCAGTTGTGGTTCACCTTTGCCGAGGTGAGCCACCCTCGTCCCAAAATAGCATCGCACCCCTTTTCTTTAGTGGGATCACCACAAAGTCGAGTACGAAGGACTGTGTCCCAATCATCATGCGTTGAGCCATGAGGGTTCCGATGGGTTTGATAACGTGCTGGTCTGCTCCCAACAGGCTGAATGTCGAAGGCCACAACGTGGGTTTCCCCAACTTTTTCCATGTCTCCTCCGGAAGTACATTTACTCCAAACCCTCCATCTACAATGGTGTTTGTGAGAGTGGTGCCAAGGATACCCATCTCGACCACCGCTGGGTGACGCCCACTATTCACGACCGGCAACATAGGATCTGTGGTAAGACTTCGAGAAGTTGCAGGTACCTGACGAGGTTGTGATGGTGTCGTGTTAAGGATAGTCGTCCTTAATTGAGGTATGGTCTCCAGGAGGTCCTGTAGTTTCACCGGCACCTTCGTCTGTAATACCTGCCTTAGGATGTTTTCCTCTGCCTTCGTGCGTGAGGTGTTGGTAGCTTCTTGGGTGCTCTTCTGTTGTGCGGCCATCTCCTTCTCAATTGTTTCTTTTGCTTCACGTGCCCTCTCCGTCTTCGTACGGGGATCCGGATATGTGGTCTTCTTTGCTTGGCCCCTTGTAAGTACGAGCACAGTATTATCAATGTCTATGAAGTTCACTCCCTCGGATAGTGTGCATCGTCGTGGTCGCCGGGACCACACCATTTACACAAGTGTTGTCGGGAAGCACCCTCGGCTTTGCAGTCACAAGTGAAGTGCCCCCATTAGCTACATGCCCTACATTGAATGATAGGTCTCCCTTTGGCGTGATACTAGATGCGGCTTCGGTTGTTATTGTTATTACTGTTATTATTTCCCCCTCGCCTGTTATCCCGGTAGCCTCCGGATGACGCCATGGTGTTTGTTTGTTGGGAGGTGCCTGCTGGTGCGGACGTTGTGGCCTGTTCTGTGAACAATACTTGTGCACTTTGTGACTTCATGTTGTACGGGCACTCCTTAACGGAGTGACCCATAACTTGGCAGATATCACAGAATGATTTTTTTGGACGGGAGCCTTTGGTGTGGCCATTCTCCTTACAGTCTGTGCACCATAGTTCGTCATCTTTGCTCGTACCCCCCTTCATTGTCTTGAATTATTTTAACATTCTCTCCATATCTTTTTGGAGTGCCGTGACCTTCTTTGGTCCATCCTCGCTGCTGCTTTCTTCTTCGGAAGTGTCATCATTCGACAAAGAGGATTTACTTCTCTTCTTTTTCGATGTCTTGTGCTCACTTTCCAGGTCCATGGCCCGATTATATGCATCGTCGTATGAGGTGGGAGGAACTATCTTCATCTATCTCTGGAGGTTTGATTTCAGCCCTTCTACGAGCCATCTCTTCTTCAAGCCGTTCGCTGGCTGACTCTCCATCTTTCCCACTAGTTCCTTTAGCTGGCGGCCGTAGGCCCGCATGGTCTCCTTTTTCCCTTGCTTGGTTCCATATATTTCGGATACGATTTCATTGTCGTCTCTCAGGAGCCGAAACTCCTTCTCGAATGCCTTCTTCAATGCGTCGCAGGTGGTCACTCCGGTTTTGTCTAAGTCAGAGTACCAATCGATTCCTACCCCTCAGAGGGTTGCCGGAAACTGTTTCATCCACTCCGCCTGGTCAGCGACTCCATTCGCGGACCAAATAGTCTGACATGTGCGGCAATGTCGGACGGGATCCTCTTTTGCATCGCCATGGAACTTCGGCAACTTCTCCTTGCTAGTTGCCATGTTTACTTTTCTAGGTGTCGACTGTGTTTGCAGCACGGGTTGTGTTACAGGCTGGGATGGTACTTCCGGCATCGGTACCCGGGAAATGTTTGGTATTGTACCACTTGATGTCTCCGAACTCCAGGAACTGTTCAGGCCTGGTGGGCTACTGTGATCCCCGTGCCCCTCTGTCACTTTGATACTCGCGGCGGCAGCAGTATCCTGAGCCTCCCTCTGTGCAGCTTCCTCCACTTCCTTCCTTTGGGCTTCTCTTGCTTCCATTCGTGGGGTTAAGGTTAAGGACCCGAACAAGCTCCTTGTTTTCTCTAGGCTGTCCTCTTCACTTCTCCCGGCCTCCCGATCAGATTCCTCCAGACCCTCGCCTACACTTACTCCCTTCGGTAGTCCTTCGGCACATCTTCTGAATCTCTCCCTTCGCTCGGCTTGTTGCTGTGCGAGTACAGCTTTTCTAGCGGCTTGTTCCTCCTCAAGTTCCTTCTTTCTATTTTTATTCAATTGATTGGGCACGAATTCTTTGCTCACTTCTCCACAGGGCAATAATCAACACATCAATTTTTTTATTTATTTTATTCATTCATGTCGTTCTATTCCAACACTTCTCAATTGAGTGATTTCCTCATTGTATTGTCTTCTCCTTCGTAGAGCTCCGTACGTGCGTTGTCGGCCTCTGGGTTAATCTCACCAACTGGTAGGCCCATAGTGCCCGTACGCCATCCAATTCTTGTCTTCCCGAGTACGCCTAGGCAGCGGCGCCAAATGTTTGCCCTCAGGGGTAAACTAAATTGAACAAATACATACAAAGTAAAGTATTTAACAGAGAAAGTATAGCAGTATTATATTTATTGATTCCTAACATCAAGTACAAAGGTATTTCCATATAATAATATGCTTCCCTTATGGAAAGGAGAATGTATACATATAGTGTCTGAAGGGATGCGAGGCGAACCGTCGCATCCGTGTAATTCCTTCGGACCGACTAACTAACTACCCATTTCCCGGACAACATATAGTTTCACTATTTGGCTTCACATGATGACGCCATTTTGTAATCCATATATGTATTCAAGAATCAAATTCAATAGAAATAACTTCTCTTAGTTTTTTAGACTCATTTGATACATTTTGTAATTGAATTTTTTGCAAAAATAAAAGTGTTTTCATAAGGAATTTTAGTACCTTTTGAGTTCTTGAGTTTCTGACAGGTCAAAAATTTTGGGCTTGCTGAGTACTTTTTGTTTACGTGTTTGCAAACTATGGTTTGGATCATGTAAGCAAAGGAATCTCTTCTATAATATTGTTGTTTATTTTGTAAGTGTCCAGTCTTTCACAATAATAATAGATTTGATATGCAAAGAATTAATTGATCGTTAATTACTATTGCTTAGTATTTCATAATTATTCATGTACTGTATAGTTACAAATCATGAAAAACTGCAAGGTTTATAGAAGTATTGAAAAGGGACATTATGGTAAAGTTATAATTTAATGACACAATTAAAATTGTCATCAAGGCTACAAATGGACGACAGATCACTTCATAATTTATTTTTCATAACTGTATGTTTATTCTTAATACCATCATTGATTCAATCACTAGATCATTGAAATGGTGGACCTTTAGGGCAGTGTTCAAGCATGACTCATAAAGCAACGCCACAACGAGGAGTACAAGTTAATGACATCACAAATCCACAAGGGTATTTGTTTTCTATTGCTTGAGATATTGAAGTGCAGCTATAGCCAATATTGGCAGTTCCAATATGTTCGTTGATCCTAGAGTCTATCTTGCAACACAGTATTTTATAAGAAACTACTGTACTTTCACATGAATGTTTTACCATGTCAAGAGCCCTCTCGTGACTGTGGTGCTAATTCCATCTAATCAAACTAGGACAGCCCTTATTTTCTTGAAGATTCATGGGTGGTAAAATATTGTTGCCTCCTACACGGAGGTACTCATAGAGATTCAGCACCTAGAAAGGTAAAGTTATATTTTAATAAGACAACTAAAATTGTAATCAAGACTGCAAATGGATGACCAATTTTTAAACAATTGGCGTTACATAGCTGTTCATTTTTCTAATTTTAGCATTATTTTCTGTCCAATTGGTAGATATGGGAGTATACCACATTTTGATTTTTCATTGTGGTTATGTTGCACCTACTCAATGAAAAGAGGTCCTTTGAAGTATAATGCATGGATAGTGTTGATATGAGTTTTATGCCACTACAACATGTAGGATGAAACACTCAATGTTTTTGGATAAAACACCAAATATTGGATCCTCTCTTGAATAAAGACACCGCGCATGCTAAAGATTGTAAACAAAGATCCTCGAGGTGACTCCAAGGTTCCTTCTAACTGTTGATACTCACTTAGTAGTAATATGTGATATGCTAGTATTACAAAGTGCCTTACCCTAGTTCACTAAGACTTTATCAACCTGATTTTCAAATGATATAGTGATTGAGCGCAATTAACTCATCTAACTTCCAACTTGCGATATGAAATGCAAATGAGCTTAGCTTTAAGAATCTAAACTAGTTCTACTACTACTCTAGGATGCGAGAGATCATGAATATCCTTGTGACTCTACAGAATTTGGCTTTGCCATCAACTCCACCAAACTAGTGCAACTTCTATGGTAAACTTTGAAAGACGTTCAAACTACCACCATTCAATATCATCAATGAATGCATATCAATGTGCAAGTAATAATTGGAGTTAAGTTCATAACTATGCCAGTTGACCACGCAAAGCAAGACTTACAATCAGTAAGTAGCTAGTGTTGGAATAATGGAATGGTGTGTACTGAGAGAGGAGGGGTGAATCAGTACCCTAAAACTTTTTATCAATTAACCCTTAATCTTTTAGTAATCAATTCCTTGCATTACCGACCATAGTTGCTATTCTATCTTTGTGCATGTAATATCAATTCATAAACTTAATTGCATGTTAACATTCATAGAAACATTCATGAAATGTAATGACACTTGACACAAGAATGTGGTGGGGATGAAACCCACAAAGCTTCACTATCTGCAGAATGGAAGGTGTCGGTTAAGGCTTACAAATTTGATCACTTCTAATGATCTTACCCTGTTAGGAGTAACATGTTTAGACTTGTTAAGGTCTACTCTATTAAGAGATTTAGCAACACTGTTTAGTGTGCACTCGGTTAAGAGATTTACAAAAGGATTGTTAAATCCACCTTCTTAAAGGATTTCTTCTATTTGCTACACTTGTTAGAATGTAGTCAAAAATACTTATTGACCTGATAAAATGCAATCCTGAATTGTTGAGTACATATCCTTTAAAGTTTACAATATGATGTATCACCTATAATGATTGATTAATACCTCTGTCCTGCTTGGTAGCCTTGAATCTTGTTCTTTATAACTGATTTCATCTTTTGTTGTCCTTCTTCATGAAACTTTGTATCTGATCCATAGATGTCTCTGCGGCTTCAATCATCATCACATCATCTTGTTCTGATTGATTACACATCTATTTATACAATGAATTGACCTAAATAGGTTTCACGCTTAACTATGAAAACTCTATGATCAAAGGTTTACAACTTGACCTTGAGCACCTAGTTTGCATGTTTTCAATCAGTTAGACTGATTAAAACAATTACATTTGCTTTACTTGTCCCTCAAGAAATGGTTTTAAAGATAAGCTTTAAATCTAAATATAAAACTTAAGTGTTTTATCTGACGTGTAACTCAGATCCACATTTCTCAGAATTAAAGTTGTCTCTCAGTAGACTGGTGCTCGGGTTGCTCTGTAGTCTTTCCTCGGTGATGTCTCTCTAGACATTCTGCTTCTCGGTTTGCTCTGTAGACTGTCTATCGGTTTACACTGTGAACTTGTCTGTCGGTTTACACTGTGATCATTCTGTCGGTGATAGTGCACTTAACATTTTCAGTGACCTCTCTGAACTACTGTGTCGGGTTGCACTATAAACCTGTCTTTTGGTGATCATGTCACCGACGGTTCATAAACTGTTTCCTTTGTATACTAATGGAAAAATATGATCATCACTAGTGGTTTGGTCTATAAGAGAGTTCAACAAAGATGCATTCACAATTACTTTCATCCAACTAAACTATTCAAAACAAATTCTAAACTAAGTACTTGAAATCAAATTCTATTCTAAATGAGGAATGTTGATCACCATGCAATGCTCCAAAAAAGATCACAAATATTCACCATGCAAACACAACAATGAATATAGAGCAATTTTGGCAGTACATAAGAAAAAATTCTCCAACCATCTCCTTTACAAATGAGAGGAGTGGGGTTTATATACGAGCCCCAAATGCAATAAATGACCAAGATTAAATCAGAATCAATGGCCCAATTTTACTCAATGAAAACCCTAATTAGGGTTGCTATAAAGATTAAATGCATATCCAATGAACATGAAGCACCACAAAATGAGCCAATGAAAAAATTCGATGGCATCAGAACCTATGAGAAAGAAGAAGATACCTAGTCATCATACATCTCTTCATCAAGAATATGCACCCCCTTTTCTTTCTCCTTCATAGAAAATTCGATGAACTTGAACATAACTACATCAAACTCAACCATGGCAATGTTAGGAAAGCTGCAATGTTGTAATTTCAATCACCTCCAACCTCTCCATGCAAGTGTCAAGTATGTTGTCCCCATCTGAAGTATGCTTTTGTAAATTACTGATAGAGACCATGAGAAAGAGGAGACCATCCAATTTATGCTTTTTGATGGATTCCCTTTCCATGAAATAAACCGATTTCATTTCCTCTTTTAACTTCTCCAAGTCTTGCTCACTAGAAGCACCAATATCAAAGCCAAGTATTTCCTTGATTGCAACAATAACCTTTGAATGTATGTCAAGGATAGGTCCTTCAACATCAAGACAATCTTCCTGTGCATGTTCAAATGTGAATCCCCTCATAGATAAGGAACAATACGAATCACTAAAATCATATGCACTTCCCCTTTCAATCATCCCTCCTCGAATTACTGTTGATGCAGGAACCTTCTTTAGTGCCTTAAGACGAGGAATCATTGTCTTTAATTGGGTGAAACTCTTTCCATAACTCCTCCAAACGTTGGAACTTATTCATCAGTAACGTAGTCCTTTCATGAGCTTGGACCATCCTAGTAAGGAAATCCTCTACCTACCCCTGATATCCTCAATCCATTCTTTCACCTCCTGATAAGTGTTCTTCATTGTTTCATTCATGTCATAGGATTCTTGAGGGCTAAGGATAGGTGGAAAAAGTGCAACATTTTTCTGCATTGTTGGATTCATGTGCCTGCGTATATACTCTTTCAATCTTTTATTCTCCAACTCTAACATTTCCTTCTTCTCTTCCAGCCTATCCATCCTCTCCTCAATTGGACCAGCACTATCCTTCAATTCCTGGAACTCTTGCCTCTAAGTGGATGGCCCAATATTGAATGATGTAAACTGATAATGCATTGGGGTAACCTCATCTCTAGTCTTATCACTCATTGGGACAGCCACATGTAAAGTACAGGATCCTGAAGCATCTCTAGTAATTTGATGGAATTTATTTGCTTGCTTTGGTTCTTTTGTCTTGCCAATTTGGATCAAGAATGTTTCAATGTCCTCAATCGGATGGAATTCCTCTACTCTCTTCTTTTTCTTCATGCTTTCCCTCAACCAATCAAGGACTACGAACAAATCCAGGCCATCCTCAAACCGATCCTCCTTGTTTAGTCCTCTTAAAGATGAAATGATTTCTTCATCAACCTCCTGTGAATTGGGACTAGGTTGTCTCATATCTTCCCCCAAATCAACCTCTAACTAAATGGTAGGAGATGCAAACAACTACTCATTCTCTTGATGCACTAATTGTGATGACGAGGACTCTCCATGATCTTCTTGAGGTAATATCTTTGTATCACCACCCTGTTATGATTCCTATTCCTTATCTTGCATATTCACTTCTCTTACTAACAAAGAACTGGTAATGGAGGGAGTTGTGGTAGACCTGTGCCTTGTACTCCTAGACTTCCCACTAGTAGTTTCCTTACATATTGCCTATGATCTCTCAACCACATTATCCCTCTTCTTTGAAGTTTGGCCTTGTTCATCCTAAAATGTTGACTATCATTTCATCTCCTTTGGAGGAAGACTCCTCACTTTGCATTTTTCCATATGTGAAGGTGACACCTTGCTTCCTTAAACTATTTATATGCTTGTCCACCCATGCTTTTGACCTATTAATCACCTCCCTCTTCAAAATGTCTAACTTTGTAGTTCCTTGACTTGTGACCAATCAGATACCTGAATTGACTTGTCCTCCGCATGCTCATACTAGGAGTGTATATGATTACCATCATCCTTAACTTGACTAGGAATGGGGAAAGTGCTACACCTAGACCAAATTTTTCTCGTTAATGCATATTCATCCACCAAGTTTAGCCAATAATCTTCTATGTCCACCTTGTGTGTAATGTACCAACGACACACCTCAACTATACCAAACACTTCCACCGAACCGAACAACACACTTCCACTGTACCGATGGTACACCACCGTACCAGTCAACACACTTTCACAGTACTAGTATGCACTTCCATCGTACCATGCACCCTTCGGCTCCCTTTAGCACCCTTTGACTCCCTTTGACAATTGGCACCCTTCGATACTCAACCTTCGGCACTCTGCACCCATTGATACCTTTGGCACTCGCACCCTTCAGTACTTGGCACCCTTTGGCTCCCTTCAGCACCCTTCGGTACTTCAAACCCTTCGACTCCCTTCGGCACTCAGCCCCCTTCGGCTCTTGGTACCATTTGGCTCCCTTCAGCACTTGGCACTCTTTGGCACTCAGCACTCCGCACCTAATGACTAAATATTATACTTGATATATTCAGAAATATGAATGACTATTATTATAATCCAGGGTAACACAATAGATTGTAGACCAGAATATATGCAAACCAAAAAAATGAATTGCTACCAATTGGAGACGTACATTCTCAGATTATATCCAAATCAGAGTAACGAGAATCGCACATGAATCGTGATTCAACTCACCCTCCCCGATTTTTTCGGAGCCGGTGAATCAGATCGGCGATTCCTAGGCGTGAATCGCATGAACCGGCGATTCATCAAAAAATCGCATGAATCGGCCCGCAGGAATCGCCGTGAATCGGCCACGCGGCTGGGCATAACGTGAACCAAAAAAAATTAAAAAACACTTGTTTTTTTTTTTTTCTTTTTTTAGGTCATTCCTCTTCTTATAACCCTAAAGGGTCTTCTATTTGCAAGAGAGGAAAAGTGAGATAAAAGTGACATAAAAGAAGACAAAAGAGAAAACATAAGTTTCCAACCAGCAAGAAGGAAGAGCACGAAAGGCATCGAAAATCCATTTGGGGAGGCCATAGATTGAATTGGAAGCATTAAGGAGTCAACAACAACACTCCTCAACTCATTTGCAAGAGGTAAGTGTTCATTTTTTTTTTGTATGTTAGTGTATTATTCGTTTTTTGTTAAATTTTTTAGTTTTCATTTGCAAATCTTTTTTTTTTTTAGTTTTAGTAAATTGCAAAGTAGGCTTTGTTGTTTTGTATAATATTTTCAAACTTTGAGGTTTTATTTGAATTTTCTTAATTGCAGCAGTCTTAAATTGCATTTTCCACAATGGGTAAAAAAGATGAATGTTGGAAATATACCAAAAAATTTCCTGGAAAAACAAAATTTCAAACAAAATGTATGTTTTGTAAAGAAATAAATTCTGGTGGCATTTATAGATTCAAATTCCACATTGCTGCCATACCTGGACATGATATCACGGTTTGCACTAAACAAACTCCTAAGGCAAAATGCACTTGTATAGTGGCATTAGAAAAATTTGAACAAGAAAAAATAAATAAGAAAAGGCAACTTGAAGGGTTAAGGGCTATTGGCTCCTATGCTCCCACAGCCGCAACTACACCTGCATCTGAGTCCGCATCCGTAGGTTGTGTTAGAGAGGGTTCTTCCAGGCCTCCTTTTTATCCTAGTGCTAGGCCTAGTGTTGATGGCGATGCTACTTAGGGTGTTTTTTAGTGGCTAATATTCGCCAATTGGCTAATTTTCAAAATTTGAGAATCCAAATTTGGCTAATAATTCTAGATTTATGGTAACCTAAATAGCCACATTTTTACAAAAAATTATTTTATAAATATTTAAATCGCCAAATAATTTATTTTATTACAAAGTTGAACTCAAATATTCGCCACAATATTTTATACATGATTAGATTTGCTTCACCTCAATTTTATAAGTTACTGTAGAAATCTAAATTAATTCGCCAATATCATGTCATAATTATTAGTTATTGTAGGATTGTATAACTAATATTTAGTATTTTTTATTAATTTAAAATATAAGTTATGATCCTCATTATATTTTGTGAGGTAAAAATGTTCCTATTTGTTTTATAATTCTTATGGGGTTTCAAATTTCATTTGGATTGTTCATCTCAATAGAAATCAATATTATTGAAGAAAATTGAGGTCCCATTAGTACGTTTATCTGACACAATAAAACTACAGTTATTACATTATATTTTAAATAAATAATAACAACTAAATATTATATAGTTTAGCCCTTCAACCCATCAAAGATTTCTACATTTAGCCCAATAATTTTCTATACGAATTATTTTTTTAATTAAATTATTTGCCATGGTGAATAATGAATTTATTTTTTATTATTTGATATTCGCCAATATTTTCTACAAAAAGATTGTGATTAAAAAATAATTGCCAATAGGAATAATTTTTATTTTTGAAAAAATGAGAGATTCTCCAATAGAAATTAATATTTTTCTTCAAGAAAATGAAAAATTCACCAATATTTTATATCTTTTTTGGGAGGGGGGTTTCTTAAAGTTTTCCCTGTTGCTACTGCTAGTCATTCTTATACTGAGAATGAGTCCAGCCGCCTATTCCAGTCTAGAGTGTGGAAGAACAAATTGGATAGTTACTTTGTGCCCCGCACTACTCTTGGCTCACAACCCACGCTTGAGGGCATGGGTTTGAACAAGGAGATTCATGATGCTGCCAGAAATTTTTTTTGCAAATTTTGGTACTTTTGCAACATTCCATTTATTGCAACCAGGTAATTGATTCTTTTTTATTTGTTTTACTTTTCTTTAAGTTTGAACTTAAATTTTAATTATATCTATTTGTTTAATCATAGATTCACTTTACATAATGATTTGTCATCTAAATTTCTAATCATAATCTACTTGTGACAGGGCTCCTTATTGGCAAGATATGATAGATGCAGTTGCTATTTGTGGTTTGGGGTTTAAAGCCCCAACTGAGAATGAGTTGAGTGGATACCTTTTAGATGAAATGGTAGAGGATATGAAGGTTGAGCTTGCGGACCACCGAAAGGAGAGGATCGAAAAGGGTTGCACCATCATGACTGATAGTTGGACAGATAGGAGGAATAGAACACTCCTCAATTTTCTTGTTTCCTGTGGAGGTGATTTATGATTTATCATTCTACAACTACTTTCCTACATGCATTGTGAATTGTGAATCGTGATTGAATAATTTAAATTTTGATTTGTTGATTGCTAA
>MU224516.1:2311647-2324204 GCA_018584345.1 Thuja plicata
TTTATATTTAAGTTTTGACTTATGTTGTTTTACTTTTTACATTATATGCAGGTCACTGAGCCCCTCGTATCTCTCCTACGAATTGCTGATGGGGAGAAGCCCTCTATGGGCTACATATATGAGGGCAAGGATAGGGCCAAGGAGGCCATTAGAGCCCAGTATGGAGGAGTGCATGAGAAGTATGACCCTATTTGGGAGATCATTGATAGGAGATGGCAGAATCAGCTCCACCGACCCATCCATGCAGCAGCTTATTATCTGAATCCAGCATTCTGTTTCTGTCCTGACTTCAAGGCGGATGAGGAGGTTCACACCGGCCTATTTACAGTGATTCAGAGGTTGAGTAGTGATGATGATAGCCTAGCTGCAACCATTGAGCTAGACAAATTCAATAATAAAGAAGGGCCAATTTTCTCTGGCAGGATGGCCATAGATGCTCGGACAAGCCTACAGCCAGGTAAAAATAATATATTTTTGAATCTTAAGTTTATGACTTATAAGTTGTGCATTTTGATTTTTGATTTTGTAATTTTAAAGTTGTATATGAGACTAATTGTTTTTGTTTTCCCTTATTTCAGATAGATGGTGGCAATTGTTTGGGTCTGGAACCCCAAAACTTCGGAAAATTGCCATTCGGATTCTGAGTCAGCCAAGCAGCGCTTCTGGATGTCAACGCAATTGGTCTATGTTCGAGCATATCCACTCGAAGAGGAGAAATAGGTTGTCAGTGCAGAGGTTGAATGATCTTGTCTTTGTTCATTACAACCTCCGTCTTAGGATCAGACAAATTTTGGGCACTGACTCCTCTCCGATCATTTTGGAGGAGATTGATCCAGAATCAGAATGGCTCACTGAGGCTGTGGATCCGGTCTTCACTGAGGCAGACCATGAGTGGGTTGACCAGGTAGATAGAGAGGCTGAGATTGTGGCCATTGCAGAGGAGGCGGCTAGAGCACGTTCAGGCACTGGCAGACTCACACGCGCACGCACCGACACAGACCGTAGTGGTGTTGTTCGTGAGCCCATCTTACATGCAAGGGTTATGGCTCAACAATCCTCTAGGACCTACCTTAGACACCTTTGTAGAGGGCACCGAGAGACAGGATACTCAGAGGCTGAGGCTGCGGCTGCGGCTGAGCTTGAGGATGATGATGAGGCTTGAGCTAGAGCCTTGTTTTTCATTTTGTTTACAGATTGTCAGATACTGATAGACATACGTTTCACGGTTTCATGGATCTTCGTCTTACATACAATGATGTCTTATGGATCTTCATCTTACATAATACATTATTACATTCTATGATTTGACTCATTATGATCCTATGATTGCTATTTATAGTTTACTTCAGCTACAATTTACATTCTAAGTGTAACGCATGTGATGGATTTATCATTTATGTTCCTTGTTTATGTATGTTAGCTTCTATTTGATGATGTTATAGTGTGTTTAAGTTATATTCAATAAAGGGTGCATGAAATAAGTTTTAAATTGTTAAAATCTCTAAATTTTAAGGGTTTTTTAAATTTGCCGATTCATAGGCAATTCGCGATTCGATTCGGCCTTGCCGATTCCGAGACGATTCTGGTTCTCATTACTTTGATACAGATGCACACATTTGTCTTCACAAGAAGACTTCACAAATTTGACAATGAAGTACATAATGAAATATCTAAAGCGATATCTCCAATGACAAACTAGGGTGGCTCCTAACCACTGAAACTGCAATTAAAGACTAGGGAGGGTCTTCCACCTCCAAAACTGCACACATGACTCAATTCCAATTGGAATCGCAAATACACAAGAAAAGATAACTCCCTATGTTACCTACGTTGCCAGCCAACGCCTTATAAAGGCCTCCAAGAAATTTATGGAAAGTTACAATCGGCCAACAAAACTTTATTTATTATTTTATTACTTTATTTTATATTTCAATTAATTAAAGTACATTGTATGATATTATTTAAATTTGGGACCATTTAATAAATTAATTTAATAAAATTTCCAGTTTATTGGGGACATTATAGTCCTCCCCGCCCAAAGATTGCTTGCCCTCAAGCAATCGCAAACGCGATCTTGGGAATCCTGCTAGGGGTGGATCATGAATCTCTCCTATGATCATGTTCTTCATCTTTGAATCTGGTACCAAATAGATCTTGTCATTCTAGTAGATGACATCATCAACCACCCTGTATCATCCTGAATTTGTCTCTCCATCAATTGACAAGCAAAAGTCTTCTAGGAGTACTTGACCAGCAAATGAGACCTCCAATCCTCGGAAACCTGAAACAAAGAGCATATGGTAGGTACCTCATTGGTTGTCACATCCTTCGTATCAAAATCATATGCCTAAATCTCAACATGTTTGAAAATTGCCTCCATCCTTTTCGCTGAAATCTCTCTCAGACCATCATTCGACATTCCTCTTAGTACCACCCTCTTGCCATCCACTTCGAATGAGAATTCCATCCTCTTGAAACTCTGTGTATTGTTCGAGGGTCTCTATCCAATGAATGCCCAAGATGACATCCGTATCATTCAAATCTACCATGAAGAAATCATCTGTCACTATGTACTTCCCCATGGTGATGCTCAGTTGCGGAACCACATAAGTGCAAGGTAGTAAAGTCCCTCCTGCCACCTTGACCTTGAATCCTTCATGCTCCACTGTGTGCAATTCTTTCTTGGTGACAAGTGATGAATTGATAAAATTAAGTGTCGCCCCACTATCAAGCATGACTATGACTTGCTCCCGCTAGAGCGCGCAAGGAACCTAAAATACCCTACATCTAGAAGTCATGAATAGTGTAGCAGTGGAACCTCCCTTTCGCACAAGAGTGGCGATCCTTTCGACATGATTAGTCTCTTCATCTTGCACTTTGGGTTCTTTGCTTTCTTCCTCGTTGTTGGGTGCCACCTCAATGTAATGAATCTTCCCCTTGCCAAGACAATGGTGACCCGATTCCCAAGGCTCCTTACAAGTGTAACGAAACTTCATCCTTTTGAGCTCTTGACAAGTGGCCTAATCCATTGGAGGTTGCTTCAAAAATGGCTCCTTGTCCTTATCCTCTTGTGGGAGAGGTGGTTGGGGATGTGCGTGACTCTTGGAGGATGACGAAGCCATGTTACGTGTCTTCTAGTATGCCTCTGTGAGTGTGTTGAGGTTGAAACCTTTGACCCAACCCTTGAGGGGTTTCATCAATCTATCCATGAATAGTACAAGTCTTCTCTCAAACATGTCGGTAACCAATGTTGACAGTCTCTAAAATTATGAAATCTAATCGTCCACCGATCCAGTCTATCTCAATTGTGCCAACTCCTTGAAGTTAAGTTCTATATCCTTCCCATCAAAGCGATCAATGAGGCTCTCCGTGAAATCAGCATATGAAGTAACTCGGTCGTGGTTGAGTGTAACCATCCCGTGGTGCCACCATTCGTGAGCGACTCCTTCCAAGTGAAGCACTGAAAATTTGATTGCTTCATCTTCAAGCATTGGGTTGTGTTGGAAGTAGGTATCGGCTTTCTGTACCCATGCTTGTGCTGATGTTTTCCCAGACCCATAAAAGGATAAATTTAGCTTGCTAATCTTTCATTTGATGTCATCATTGTAATGGCCATAGCTCCTAGCGTCGAATATTTCATTTGTAGATCCGCATAATCCTGAAAGATATCTCTCCCTCAAGATTCGCATCCTTCCAATCTTCTCTCAGTTGCTCTTGCATCTCCAGGAAAGTGGGCTCCCGCTCTGTGAGGCGCTTTTGTTCCTTGGGGAAATGTCAGCATCAACGACCTACAGTGTCAGCATTGTGTGTTTGACATTTCCGGTGACCAAATGATCACCATGTCCATTGTGATCTCCATTTGTTCTTCCTTTCACCAATTGTCGCAATGTCTCCTCCATGAGTTGTTGTCGTTGTTTGTCATGAGTTATAATTGATGTGTGTATGTATGTAAATTGGCTTGAATATTGCTAAGTCATTACTTAAATAATCAACATTAATAATGTTATTTATCAATCCATAATTAATAATATTAATCAAGATTCAAATTAATATTCAATATTCTAATTAATACTAATAATATTATTAATCAATATAATGCTAATAATTAATCAATATAGAATTGATTAATATACAATTAATATTATTAATCAATGTAATAATATTAATGTAGTTATTAATATTAGTACTAATAAATCAATATCAATAAGTGTAATTATCAATATTAATATTAGCAAAACAATATCAATAATATTAATATGATATTAATAAATCAATATCAATAATATTAATATTAAATATTAAATCAACATTAATAACAATCAACTTGGAAAGTTACGACCCTTTGCAAGAATATTTAAATGGCATGAAACTAGCAAAGAAAGACACAATGGTTTTACTTTCCATTTTTCAATTTTTCAAACAATAAAAAAGCACACGAGAAAAAGGAGAAAATATAGGAGAAAAAGGAGGAAGGATTTATCACATGTGCAAAGGAGCAACAAAAAGAACATTTGAAATAAGAAAAGAAGTTCACGTGGAAAGCAAGAAGCTAATTTCCCTTTCTATAAGGAATCCCTCTAAAAGGTATGTAACTTCATTTTAAGACTTTGATAAATATTTTTATAAGACCTTTTAGGTATAAGGCAACCCTACATAAATAATTTGGGCAAAATAATTTATGAAATATTTTTATGTTAATAAGTAATAAACTCTAATGAATATGAAATAAATTAAATAGGTAATTTATAGATTTATATATATTCAATGTTTCCTTCCATTTCTAGAACTTTTTCTATGTAATTAAAATATGACACTAAAGATAATTAAAATAATATATATATTAGATGAGTTAGAAATATATATATATGGACTAATATATATAGCAATTATAAATTCTATGAATAGCAAATTCAAAATTATATATGTATACGAAGAATATATTTTAAGCATATGTTAGAATTATATATGAACAATCTATTTGTTATATATATATATATATATATATAATAATGAAAATCACCATTATATATTAATATTTGTAATGTATTTAGGATTATAATACTCACTCAACTAATTCTTTAATCCCTCACTAATACGACTAAGCGGATAGGGAGTTAGTGAGAGGAGTGGCAGAGTAATTCGGTCACAAATTGGGAGGGTCCCAAAAGAGGGAGACCACTTGTAGACTATTTCTGCACCTTGGTCATGGTAATTCTACCATCCGTCTTAGGGTTAGTGATTAGGAGAGGAGTAAGAAATTGGAATCAAGTATGTATTATAAACAAGTCATTGTTTGTAAATATGATATAAAAGCATTATAATGTATGTTAATCATTGGGAATTGGCATTCTCTTAGTAAAGAACGTTACAAGAGATCTTTCACAAATGCAGTTTGAACCCTAATTAAGAATTTTAAAACAAATTAAGTAAGGTCCTATTTGAGGTCATTACATTGTTCTCCTCTAGCAATGGCTTCATTAGGCTGAGCTTGGCTTCTAGTTAGCTCCCTCAACAATGTCATGATTTCAACGTTAGGGTCCCCCATTCTGTCCATAAAATGGTACCTCCTAGTGTATACTATGAGCTCATTTGGCATTCACTTCCGGACAAGCTGGCCGACTCTGATACCACTGTAATATACCAACGAATAACCTCAACCATATGGAACACTTCCACCGTACCAAAAGACACTTCCACTGTACCAAATGGTACATCTCCATTGTACTGGTCAACACAATTCCACTGTACTAGTCTGCACTTCCACCATGTTGTGCACCCTTCAACTCCCTTCGATACTCAACCTTCAGCACTCTGCACCCTTCGACACTCACCCTTCAGTACCTTCGGCACTCAACATCCTTCGACTCCCTTCGGTACTTGGCACCCTTCGACACTCGGCTCCCTTAGAAACTCGGCACCCTTCGATACTCAGCACCTGATGACTAAATATTATACTTGATCTATTCAGAAATATGAATGGCTATTATTATAATCCAAGGTAACACTAGATCGTAGACCAGAACATATGCAAACTACAGAAATGAATTGCTATCAAGTGGAAACGTTTATTCTCCGATTATATCCAGATACACAAATTTGTCTTCGCAAGAAGACTTCACAAATTTGACAATGAAGTACACAGTGAAATATTTGAAGATATCTCCAACAACAAACTAGGGTGGCTGCTAACTGCCGAAACTGCAATTACAGACTAGGGAGGGTCTTCCACCTCCAAAACTACACACAAGCCTCAGTTCCAATTGGAATCACAAATACACAAGAAAAGATAGCTCCCTATGCTACCTATGGTGCCAGTCAACACCTTATCAAGGCCTCCAAGAGTTTTCTGAAATTTTACAATGGGTTGACATAACTTTATTTATTATTTTATAATTAAATTAATTAATTAAAGTAGTTTGTATGATATTATCTAAATTTGGGACCACTTAACAAAACAATTTAATTAAATCACTTCCGGTTCATTGGGGACATTACACTGTCCTTGTATTTCCTTCCCTTGTAGGTGAGGATTCTCTAAAATGAATCAAACTTAGACCTTGCCTTGTAATTTCCAAGTTGATAGAACTGCAACTCAGTGTTAACTGTCTCTACTGCCTGTGTTGTAGGACGTGTCTCCAGCATCTTTTCCAATGTGAAAGGGAAAGACATACCCTGCCTATGCTTGTCCTTCTGAATGTGATCAAACTCTGATAATTGCCTCACCACTTCTAGCAACACCAATTTATTTGTAAGATATCTTGGAAGCTTGTAGGGTTGTCAAGTGAATCCCTAAATCCTTATGCAAGTGAAAGTAGGGAACTAAATGTACAAGGATCCATATTTCTCTACCAATGTGATTGCTTCCTTTAATAATCTTCCATGTAGTCCCCCTTGCAATGAGCGTGTGATATACATGGTAAATATGTCATTAACTCTTCTATAGTTTGCCTTTTCATGGACTTGAAGCTCAGGATGACAGTCATATACCATGAATTCTCCTTTCTTATTCCCCACTTCACTCTTGCATATAAGACCTGGATATTTGATGTTTCTTGCCAACAAGTAAATCATGTAGGAACTCATATAAAATGTCTTCATTTTTTCCAAATTCCTTGACTAAATGTCCAAGTTATCACCAATTATCCTAGCCCGATTAATCATCATTGTTCCTACTAAAACTTCCTCTCTGAAATAAAACATCCAATTCTTGAACATAACCCCTTAGGGTGTCCCCATGACCCTGTTTAGCATCAAGATCATGTCACTGTATTCATACTTAAATCCGTACTTACAAGCTTCTTAGGCAACTTGGAGTGGTATCTTCTTGGTTCACTGATCCAACCCTTGTTGATGATGTCCATAAAGCTTCAGGTCTCCTTTCGAACATGGATTATGCCTCCACTTTTGTCCTTATGTGCATGTTTGAATAATAGGGAATTCCAAAGGTTTCCATTACTGCTTCTTCTCCTAGGAATGTCGTCACCATTACAATAGATTTGTCTGTCTTGGATTGTGGATTGTAATGCTTTGCACACTCCACCATAAGCTCATTGCACTGGATAGCTGGTGGGAATCCAACTGAATGAAAAATACCACTCATCATAATGTTGACTGCCATTGGAGAAGGTAGTTGATTCTTAGTTCCGAACAACCTTTGTCTCATTCTCCTCGTGTTCAAGTGCTCAATGTTGATGTCACTGACTTTCTTCCACTTGGAGGAGATCTAGGACACGGGGTAGTAGCCCTCCATCAGCCTCCTCATCTCTATTTTCCTTGCTACTGTCCCTTTGTTCTCGGCCATGATCCTGTTTGAAGCTAGAAGTTAGTATGGTATAAGGAAATCCAATTTGGAAAACCAATTTCTAACCCCCTAATCCCGTGATTTTATCATTAATTTGGATTTCATGACTTAGAAAAATCAAACTTGAAGGCTGCAATTGAAATCTAGAGTCAAATATAAAATTTTGAAATAATGAGGACAAGTCTGAAAAAGCTAAGTCTCAAGACATTGGAATTTAAGAGAACAAATCTAGTCTTGCTTCTATAAACTTGAAAAAACAAATCAGAATTCTTAAATTCATGGAGCTTGAAAATTTTCTGAGGACAAGGTCTGCAGACACAGTGTGATCAGAATGATAAAGCATTTGTAAAACATGACTTAAATAAATCATTTGGACTTTCCAAAGGCTAAAATCAAACCTTCTTGATTTTCTGAGGACATCTAATTCTGATTTTCTGAAGACACTCCTACAATCAGCTTACCTGGGCCCTTCCCTCTATAGCAAAGGGATTCTTTGTAAAAAAGTTTCCCTTGAACCCTGTAATGCATTCGAGTGAAGGTGAGTTGACTGGAATTTTTCTGATTTTTTTATATGAAAATCAAACCTTCTAGAAATTTCTCAGATTTATGTCTGAAACGATGAACTTACTACATCTTGATTGCTTGGATGTTGTTTTCAAACTTGGGCCTGGATTTGCTTTTGCTTCTCAAATGCTCTTGCTACTTACCTTTTGGGAACCTCTGATTTATTCGCAGATCGCAGCTAATGGAAGGTTTCGGATTTTACTTGAAGCTAGGTATTGGTATTCTGATTATTCCTCTAATTCACCCCTTCCAAATCTGCAATAGATTCGACTCTCAGTCCTGTCTTTAGGCTCCAGCAATTTTCCTAATTTCTGATTTTCCATGGACAAAATCGATGCCATTTCTCTTATTGACTTGGTTTGAACTCTCTTCCTTCTCTTACATGATTTGTTTAAGGCTTCCCTAGCTTTCTTTTGGCTACCTTTGACTTTCAGAATTCAGTCAACTCCTTGCTTTGCATTTTACTATTGCTGTTTGGAGGCTTTTTAAAGGAGTTTTTATTTTGGATTGCACCCACACAGCCAATGTGGGATAAATATTTTTGCCTCTTAGAATCTTGAAATTAGTGCAAATTGAATTTCAGTTGATTTCTCTTAAATTTCATTGAATTTCATTTCATATCCTCAACCCTCATAACACCCATTGTCAATACAAGTCCACCTGTTGGAAATTTGAACTATGCAAGCTCATAGTCCTGTCATTTTATTTCCAGCTTGGTGGAAATTTGTACTTGTCAAGGTCATTTTGTTTTATTACTCCATCCATATCCCAAAGGGGAAACTCGAACTTGTTAAGGACTATTTGTTCCTTTGATATTTCATTCACTCGCCTACTTGTCCTCAAGGGGAATTCGAAGCATGTAGGGACTTGAGAGACCCCTCAATTTAGTTTAGTCCCATTCCATTAATTCCCAAATAGGGAAAATCGATCCACACAAGGACTAGTCATTGTCACAATTTAGCCAAAGTCAAAGGAGAAATTTGATCTATGCAAGGACACATCAGATTCCCACACTTCATTTTCCCATTTATTCACATTACTTTCCTTGGGGAAAATTGACCTGCTCAGGGACAAGGGGAAATTTCATGGGTACAAGGACAATTTGGGATCCTTATTCTTCAAGTGGAAGACACAGTCATTCAAGGACATAGTGGAAATCGCATAAGGACATGGTCAAGTGGAGATTTCCTATCCACAGGGACTTCCCCTATTTTGGGCCCAAAAATATTATAAGTGTTAATCAGTGGAAAGACCACCTTCACAGCGACAAAGGGGAAACTCCTTGTCCACAAGGACTTCCCACTCCTAACCACTCTTCAAAACTTTTTGAAGTATAGACTCGGTGGAAAAACAATATGCATAGGGACACTTGCATCTTGGCTTTGTTCTTCATGTCTAGGAGGTGAAATTCAACCGCCACAGGGACAAATGGACTTAAGACTTAGTTTTTACTTGCTAATATCCCCCATGAGTGGAAAATCGACCCATATAGGGACTTTGCCCATTTTTGGAGTGCAAATTCTATTTCAATAGGGACAAAGTGTATTTTTAAAGGGGAAAATTGATTTTCATAAGGATTTTGCACATTTTAAGAGTGGAAAATAAATTTCCATGAGGGATTTTGAAGCTCTTATGCATGATTTTGTCATTTTAGCCTGAATTAACGAATACAAAAGTCATTATAGCATCTTTCAAACTATTTGACTAGCTAAAATATCTCAACACTTCAAATTTTATCTCAAATCCTCGCAACTTGACACCTCTGTCTGCAATTGTAATCCTAATGCCTTGATCACTTAACCAATCTTTAACTCTTTGACCTCGGAGATGTCACTTCAACTACCAAAACCCTAATACTACGAGTGAAAAGAGAGGGTCCCATCTACAATGGAGCGATGGCGTGAAGACCTCACAACAGATAAATGTTAAACATACTGTAACCTTTGCTAATAAGGTAATATGATGGAAATGAATTCTGTTAATTATTTCATAGACATTTTTAAGAAAAGCATTCCTTGTTCTATGTTGACCTTGTCTGCACTAATTTTTTATAGAGTCACTCTAATCAATGGTCAGCTATGATATAGGAAGGACATTCCTAAAAGATCGAATTATAGGTCTGTACAGCTAGCTATTGCTTAAGACATCGGCTATGTTCAAATTTTTGGTGCTTAGCACCATTTAAAACTTTACAATCCCATTACCAATATAGATATTTGTGTAGTATTCTTGCTGATGGTTTTTGACATTCACCATGGGAAAATAAGATTATTAGTAACACAATTAACTCTCCACAAATCGATTAAAAGACTAGGACGATAGAAGTGCCATTCTGAATTGCTTCTTCCTTTGAATTAGATTATACAAGCTTTAAAAGATAAACGTGAAAACTGGCAAGGCTATGTGCATAAGTTGTAGACTCATGTATATAATTGTTTTGCTTCTATAAAAATATCTTGGACCTTTTAATATTTAGGTGTTTAATATTGTTCTATTGGAAAGGATTCCAAATTCAATTGAAGTCAATAAATCACTTGAAAGTTGAAATGCTTATCAAACCAAAAGATTTTCTCCGTTATTTCACTTCAACGAAAGAAAACACATCCTTGTGTAGTCTACATTTTGCAGTACTTGTACCACATAATTGGGAAGAAAACACTTCAATCAACATCATTTGACTAATGAAACTGATCACACTCTACAAAGTTTTTATATCAGATGACTGCCTGTAATGTCCCTTGCTTTCCGGGTTAGTTCTTAATTGTGCGAACTTGCAAAAGAGAAATTAGAAAGAAAAAAAATTGCGCACATATAAACATGATACAAGAATCCATCTGGTTATCTACCCCATATTAACCCTTCCCAAGAGAAGTCTGCTAGGTCGGGCTCATAACCTTTGGTAAGGACCCTTTGACTTTGAATGATCTCATTCTAAAGCAGCCCTTTGGTCATTTGTCGTCGTCCTCTGGAACGCATCCCTTAGGGCTCCCAAGTGAAGTCTGCTAGGTCGGGCTCATAACCTTTGATAAGGACCCTCTAACTTTGAATGATCTCATTCTAAGCGGCCCTTGGGTTATTCTCGCCATCATCCTCTGGAGCGCGTCCCTTAGGTCCTGCAGGCCAACCATTATTTGGTCCATTCCTCTTCTTGGAAGAGGCATCCTCTTTCCAAGGCTTAATCACATATGCATATGTTGGTCATCAGTATATACTAGCTAATGAGGACTGCATCCTCCTATAAATCTCAACGTGACAATGGAATTATATCAATTTCCAATTGTCCTTATGTCATCCCCTATGTCGCTTGGATTTCATAATGATTATAAGATTCATAGTTCCAAGTTTATAGAGGGCTTACTAAATTCATTAACATTATCAATATCATTATTTCAAAATACAATATGCATCAAAAGGAATGATTTCTTCAATTATCAATCATACCTGTATATTGTTGTGAGGTTTTCACACCATCGCCCCATTGCAAATGGGGACCCCTCTTTTGCAAGCGGTAGGAGTAGTGGTCTTAGGTAGTCTTTGTTGGCGATAGTTTTCAAGCCCCTTGGTCCGGCAAGTGAAGTTTGAGAGTTGGTTTTGGGCAATTTTAGCCTGCTAGGAAGTCAAGTCTGTCTGGAGCGTGGGCGAGAGTTCTGCTAAATCTTTCGGGAATATGGGATCAAAACCAAAGAATTTGTGATGAAACAAGTTTAAACCCTCTAAGAATCCTTGTTCCAGCTTCAATTTGATCTTAGAAAGTCGAGATAGATTGTGGGAGGTAGCTCTGCTGAAGGCGTGCTGAATCTTGAAATTTGGCCAAGTCCTGAAATATTTTAAAAACCCCCAAAATCTAGAATCTGCACCTTAACTCCTATGAAGCTGAAACCTATCTCAAACATCCTAGAAGGTATTTATACAAATATAACTTAAAGTATAAGAAATTAAATTAAATCAGACTTATACTTAAATGTTATATTTCTATAAATTCTCTGCCCCTGAACTGAAAATTGGCTAAGTACAAAGTGCAAGTCTACTCTGTCCCATGCCTGGGCGGATTCTGCCCAGCCATATGACAAGCTGTCCAATGCACCTCAAAATTCCGCCCTCTCCTAGCTTTGATGTTTTGGATCTTTTGGATGAGTGGGTAGACTTGGTTTAGTAGGCCTTAGGAAGAGGACAGATCTTGGGATTTTGATGT
>MU224516.1:2338396-2354217 GCA_018584345.1 Thuja plicata
GGCATGAATTCTTTGCTCACTTCTCCACAGGGCAATAATCAACACATCAATTTATTTTATTTTTTCTTCCCGAGTACGTCTAGGCAGCGGCGCCAAATGTTTACCCGCTGGGGTAACCTAGTTTACTAATGCATAGATGTTGTACGGAAATACAATACATAAGATAGATCAAAAAATATTAGTCTTTATTAATCATTCGTAACTTGAGTACATTTACAATAGTCTCAATCCGCTTTCCAGCCATTCCCAACCGTCGTCTGGTAGTAACTAAGTACCGTCGAAACGCACATAATATAACTAACACCTACACAGCATAAGTAAACTCTACGGCTAACACGCCTCAAATGCTTGTAAAACTCTGAAGAATTCACAATTCTCCAAGCCTGAAATTCTAAAACCCTTGTCACCACTTCTCTTCACAATATTCAATAAACACAAATGCATAGAATGGTTCAAATTCTTTCTTCATTGGCTTTTATATTTCCTAAGTAGAAATTGACCAGAAGTCTTCATCCATACACTTCTCATAACTTAAACATCACTTAGCTTTTGAAACATTTGCTTTTGTTTTTACTTCATTAAATGCATTTCCTTTTTTCTATGTGCTCACATTGACTTAGGAAAACATTTAAATAATTGGCCTCCCTTAATAAATGTTATTTAAAAGCCATAACTTAAAGTCATTTGGCCCCTTTCATTAAAATGACTTTATAAATAACCTTTATAATTGCTCTTGTTGTCAAGCATAGGTTATATTGTCATAAAGGTGTAACTTTTAATAATATATAATGGCCCATACTTAAAAGTCACATTATAAAGTTAAATAATAACTTTATAATATAACCATCAATCATTAATACCGTTAATGCCATTATAAACTTTAATATCGTCTTAATAACTCATTATCTCTCTCTCAAGTCTGAACCTAGAGGTCAACCATGGTTCCCACTACACATCCAACTGCCTTACTAAAAATAGTAAGGGTCCCTCTCAAACAAGCACTAACTTACTATAAACAGTAAGTACCTCAAAACATAGCCAGAAACCTCTGAATAACCTAGCCTCAAAACATAAGAAAGATCTGGAGATGTAAAGGCTGACAACTGCCAACTGAAAAGCTCTATGATGCCCAAACTGGACCCTCTGAACAACTTCATTAGCCTATTAGGGTCAAGAAATAGGCTAATCCTCTTAAAGTTGATGCTCACGAATATGGACATTACAGGCTGCTAACAAAAACAAGTTAAGCAGACACATGGGGACCTGCCCTAAGTGTAAAAGCTCGTTGGAAAGGAAATTAAAAGTTTAAGCACATGGATCCTTGATTAAGTGACTAAAGTGTCAAAGATTTTAAATAATGAAATAAATCACTTTTCAGAGCAATGAGATTTATTTAAATATAAACTGATTTTTGAATCATAATTTCCGGAAAGTTACCAAGAAGGTTATAAAAGAGGGCTGAGGGATCTCTTTGGATTCACTTTGTAGTTTGAATATTTCTCTTTCTTGGAGACTTGTGCCTATGGCCAAATTCCTTCTAGTTGGACGGAAACCCCAATGGATGCCTAATGGACAGAAACCTGAAAGGCTGAAGCTGAGGGCGAAAAGCCTTTGTCTTCACTAGAGTTGTTGCACCTAGGGATCAACAATGAGTTGTAGATTTTGAAACCAGGGATGAAAACCCCCATTTCGGTGGTGTGATTAATTCAAGATCACTGATTGAGCTAAAAGACAATCAAGAATTCTGGGTGATAGGAAACTGCATTTCTATCGCATGATGATCATACTTGTCAGGCATATCTGTGAGGAAGCTTGCCCTAGAGGTTTGTTAATGTTGGCAAATACTTATAAAGTGTACGACTGGTATCATTCATTTGGTCATCAATATTCTTGCATAGTGTAGCAGATCTATGGTGTTTGAGCGACCAGCCCTGAGTTTCTTGACCACCAATGATTATTAGTTGTTGGTTGTGGTAGAATTACAATTAATTATTTAATATTATTTCCTAAAAAAATTATATAAAAGGTAATATTATTAATAATTAATTAAAACGACTTTAAGTTTAACTAAAGTCCCTAAAATATAAAATATAAAATATAACTGCAGGAACTCAATTTTATATTATTGAAGGAAGCTTTGATATTGATGTTGATATGCATTGGATTAATATTTCTCTTCGGTGAAGATATAAGATATTTCTCAAATTAATCTTCTCAGGATGTGCCTAAGAAATCTATCTTCAGCAGTGAGAGATCTGCTCTTGGTGGACGTGGAAGAATCCACAGATTATTCAGTGTGTTATAAACGGAGATTTATTGAAATCAGGAAAGTCTTCTAAGAAGATTGATTTCACTCACTTGAAGATATTAAATGGTATGGATGATATCTATTTACAAAGTACAATGTCTGGTAATATACTACTACCTTGAAACCCCTGGTATTATTCTTTGACTGGTAGAGTAATTTATTGTTATCAAATTTTGTCATTACTCATTAGAGTTTATTGGCATATTATTGAAAGAGAAGTTGGCGTTATTATCTATTGATTATTACATTTTAAATTTATTTCCCAGAAGTATTATCATCCTTAGTGACAAATACTACTATAGAAGTATTGCCATTTGCCAATACACAAGAAAAAGACAACTGGTTTTGGAGGTTTCTGTTATCAGGTTGTAGTGAATATATTGTGGAATTTGATTAATTTTTGTCTACTTCATATTTTCGTCTTAACATTGTCATATTATCTAAGCAAAACCTTGGAAGGTGGCCACGTTGTTTCTAAAGGACAAACGCAGCCGATCATTGAGACATTTTTAAGATATGATATTGGTACTAAAGTTAGTATTTGGCGATTATTTCACAATGTCGTATTCTCCAAATTGGAAGATGTGCCCCTGAAGCAAATATGTAATGTCCCCGATTTTATGCGTATTGGAGTTTGAGGGATTTGCCTAGATTTGAACCTTCGTAGGCTAATCAGGATGATAGAGGGGGTCGTGTGGATGAGCCAGTGGTTAATTTCCACCCTAGAGGTTTGTGATGCCGGGATTGCTCTTTGTTTGAGTCAGATTGACAAACTTACTATTTATAGTAAGTGTTTATTTTGGGATAAGTATGGTTTCTATTTTTAGCAAGGCGTCAGAGCAATGGTATCACTGGAGTGTGGAAGCATTTGCAGAGCTTCCAATTTGAGGGACCTATTTTAGTAAGTCTATTTTTGGTAGTGTCTATTTATGGCACGACGTTCTGGCATTGACTCTGTCAAGACAATTGTGGAGTTAACTGGGTCTCTGGTTACTCGATGAGTAATTTGGTTAATGGAATTAATGATTATTAATTAAGTTTGACTTAATTAATAATAAAGTTTAAACTTAGGCTTTGGTCCGAATCATTGCACATTAATGAGCTTCTATTTATTTGGTGCCAACTTGAAAGAGAAGCATATTATTATATATTAATTCAAACTTTTGAATTGCCTAAGTTTTCAACGCCAACTTATGTGAAGTGTAAGTCTGAAGCTTGCATTCGATGGAATGAAAAGTAATAAATAGCCATCATTTGGAGAATTTGATATCACTTGGCTATTGTTATTTTCTATTTGGGATGAATTGGTTTTGAAGAAAGCAAGGGTTTGAGTTCTTTGCATTTGCTGGTATTGAGACGGCATTCTCAGTATCATTCAGCACTTTGAGTCATTGTTCCTAGTGGCGAATTGTGTGGGTGATGGTCTCACTCATGTGCTTTAAACAGAGCTCGATTTGTAAGAGGAATTCAGTGCGATTCCTTCCAAGGTGAATGTTTTGGGTGGTTATGGTCTGGTGTCACAGTTGTGGCCTTAAGGAAGCCAGTGTTTGCTGTTAAAGGCTGCCGCAGCTAGAACCACTGACGGCATCTATAACCACAGGTTGTGGTTTTGTGAGGACCCACAGCTCGTGTATTTGAAGGCACGTAGGACAAGTGCCGATTATATTCTGGAGCCACAGTTGTTTCTTAGCAGCTTCCTCCATCATTGGCTGCGTATTAATCTGGAGATACTCCATTGTATTAGCACATCGATTTCCAGGTTTAATTTAATTTCAGAATCATTTATTATTTGCTTACACGAATGAATTCCAAGCAATGTAGCGATCTGCAATGATGATTAAAAGTAATAAGCTGGAGAACATTTTTAATTATTTGTTACATTGATCATGCATGGTAATTTCTTGTAATGAGCTAATTGAAGTGTGTTGAGCTATCTCAATTTCCTTGGCATTGTACTGTATTTCCAAATTATATATAACGTGAATACCAAAACAATGCAAAATTGAAACACGAACTTCAATAATTCAGAATTTCAGAGCACGAATTGAGGAAAGAGTCAAGCAGGCTTGTTACAGTGGTATCAGGGCTTGCCTGCAAAGTGTTTGACAAATTGTCAAACATCCAAAATTGAAACAATTCAGTATTTGTCAGAGTTAGAACTGGTTGGAGTTTCTACAGTGGTATTAGAGCTTATCTACAAAGTGTTTGACCAAATGTCAAACATCCAAAATTAAATCACAGTCCAGCGTTGTTAGAGTTAGAACTTGCAAGGGGTTCTTACAATGGTATCAGAGCTTACCTGCAAAGTGTTTGACCAAATGTCAAACATCCAAATACAAAACCACAGTCCAATGTTGTCAGAGTTAGAACCGGTTGGGGTTCTTACAGTGGTATCAGAGCAATTTCCTGCTTCTTGTTGGGGTGGAATTCAATGAGCTTAATTGTTTGACTTGAGTGATCAACACTTTAGTTATTATTGCAGTCATGGACAGACACAAGAAATCAAGAAGACATGGAAACCAATTAGACAGTATGTCTATTCTCAGACAACAAACATATGCCATGATGAAAAACATGGAGAAACTAGGCAAACTCAAGAAAGACTTAATGCAAAACTTCCAGATTCGGCAACTGTAAATAAAGGAAAAAATTATTTGGTTTCATGGTTCAATAGGTCCTCTTCACAGGGAAGATATGAGGAGAGACGTGACTTTTTTACAGGTGAGACATCCGGAGATCTCCATGTTGAGTTTTCAACAGCTGCTGATTTTGGTGGAGATGATCCTGTACTTAGTGGATCATCCTCTAGTCCTATTTGCACACTCGAGGGTGGAGACTTTTTACAGGGACATGTGAATGTGCATGTCTTGTTGGTAGATAGTGGTACTGATTTTCAGCATCCTGAACTTACCAGAGTTAGTGACACAGAGCAGGCTGATGACATGTTCACTACTATTGATGGAATTCTACATCAGTTGGTAGTTCCAGTGATACAGGATCTGATTTTCAGGACAGCAGTCTTTTATGTGAGCCTGGCGATGATGTCATGGATAGTGTGAGAGTCGAGGATGTTGTAGATACCACTATGGATTCGGACACCTTAGACAATAGTGTTATCTTTGAGGACTACAACAAGTATAAGAACTCTAACAACTCTGATTTTTATGACAGCAATCATAGTGTTGAGTTAGTGTAGGAGAAAACAGTCTTTTCCTGTACAAGGGATGTGAGCATGGAGCTATCCAGTGATGACACTCATGATGAGAGTGTTACAGATGAGTCAAGTGACATATTTTCATGCCACAGTATTGATGATTCACATGATGACATTGAGTCATGTATGCAGCCAGAGATAGCAGAGGGGCCTCAGTTAGACGATGTTGACACTAGCGTTGTGGATACCTCTGATACTAAGTGAGGATGATGTGTACTGCAGTGAGTCTGGCTTTTTATATTAGACATTCGGAATTGACTCAGCGTTATAATCTGATGGTGGTGGGTCCCAGGATCCTTTTTTACAGGGACTTGCGGATGAGGATGGGGAAGCATATGAGTGGCAGGAGTTTGTTACAACCAAGGCTTCCACTTCCTCAGATGAGGTTTTTGTAGAGGTACCTACTAGTGATACCTCGTTGGTGGACATGTGCAAGGTTGTCAGCACACATGAGGTGAGTTTGGTGGACACAGTTTCCTACCACAGTGCGATCAGTGAGACTAAGAGTGTATAGGAGAACAAGGGCATGCAAAGACATTTTGTGTCTGTACAGCTAAGGGTGAGTGATAGAGATACTTCCTCGTCTCTTGAGCATTATGATGCTATCCGGCATATGTTGGTCGTTTATGGTTTGGGTGCTCCTATGACAGATGAGCACGGTGGTAGTTACCTTTCCCTAGTAGAGATTCATTCACTTCGTGAGGCTATTAGGATTCTAAGGCAATGCTATGTAAAGTTAGTAGCCGACACGGAGCATCTGCTTGAGTGGGACAGTACCTCTTATAAGGCGTTGTTAGGGAAAGAGGAGGTAGTTGAGCTCACCCATGAGCTTCAGGCAACTGCTGGGGTGTTACAGAACACTCAGTTGGCTTTTCAGGAGGCGCAGTTACAGTTGGGGCAGGTGACTGTGGAGTTGGAGCGGTTTCAGTCTATGCCAGCTGTAGATCCTGTGCAGTTACATATAGTCGTGGTTGGCGGCGAGTCAGCTTCCACAGTTGGCAGTGATGGATGTGTCGGGGACACAGTTACATCCATCCTTGAGACAGATAGAGTAGACACATAGGAGGTGGGTGCTTTAGTGGAGGATTGCAAAGAGAGTCTTGTGGTGCCAGGTTCTCCAGTTGTTAGCCTTATGTCAGATGATATGGAGCAAGTTGTCGAGACATCCTGAGGTAGCAGGAGTGGATGTTGTCGGGAATAATGATATATTGTTGTCTCGTTGGTATTTAGTTAGTCGGCCGAAGGATAGGTAGTTGGGGTATAGTTGTGACGGTTGGGTCGCACCCCTTCGGTCCAGATATATTGTATGTACTACCTTCGGGTAAGGCATCTTGGTCTAGACGGGAGTTTGATATTGTTGTAATCACTTGTATACATGATGTTGATCAATTAATAGAAGCACTGTTCTCTAGCGTATCTATATCATGTTCTGTGTACTTACTTTGGCCTTTAATTAGTTTACCCAGTGAGGCAAACATTTGGCGTCGTTGTCGTACGAACCTGGGAAGTGACGGAGACTGAATGGCGTAAAGAGGATAATGGGCCAACCTTTCGACAATGATGGTACGAGGGATGACAACGAACCTAGAGAACTTTATGAGGGAGAACATGCCTTGACGTCGGACTTTGTGATTCTGTTACGGGCGGCGATCGAGACTTACGTGCGAAGAGAGGCTGCACAGGAGGAAGTCCTGGAGGGTGCCGTCTGGGACGCTCTTGAAATAAGTTCGACAGTCAACTGTTGATGCACCATCTCCCTCGCCTGTTGGCACAAACATCCCTGGCCCAGAGGAACTGACAGGAGGAGATTGAACATGAACAACGATGACAACGAATCCTCCGTAACTACGAGGAGAATAACCGCCAAGAAGAGGAGTGCGATGGGACTCGGTGAAGACAAAACAATAACTAAATTTTCAAGAGAGGAAGGAAAATAAAAGCGAGCACTTCCACATTGCTATGATCCTGTCATATTATTGGCATACATTGTACAAGAGTGATGAATTAATAAAAAGTGCTCTTTTATATTTATCATGGTCTGTTACAATTCACACAGGAAGAATTAATGCCCAATTTGTTAAATAAAGATAGAAGTAGAAAAGAATGCATAGAGGATTGTGAAGCTGCTCAGAGCACTTTGATTCTCAAGCAACAGGCTGAAAGGAGACAGAGGCTTAGGTGATTGGCGGAAGAACAAGCCGACAGAGGCGAAGACAATCAGGCGGAAGGTGACCGACATGTGAATAGGAGTATTGAAGATCTAATTGAGGAGACTCGACAACGATTAGATCATCTTGAGGAGACCCTACATCGATTGAGGGATTTGTCTCTCACACCGCGCATGGACGTGGGGGAGTCCCAACAGAGGGAGGAAGAGGCCAAGGAGGGAGAGGACACTGGGACTTCCAAGAGTGTCGGAGGGACACAGGGGCACGATGGTCAAATACATCCTATGGGTTCTAATCCATCTGGAAGGGGACAATAGCCACCACCAATGGCGAAGAAACCAACCATGTCACAGAAAAAGAAACTACTGAAGTTCAATGGGGACGGGAAGGAGGATCCAGTTCGCCATTGTTGTACGTGTGAAACAATCTGTTGGCAAATGGAGTTAATGACCAGGATGAATGGGTACGACAATTTTCGGCCATGTTGCACGGAGTAGCCATCGACTGGTACTCCGACATAGACAAAACAAAGGTTACTACGTGGACTAAACTACGGAAAGAGTTTTAGATAGAATTTTGGTTGTTGCGAGATGACAATGAGATTGTCGCTGAAATCTACAACACAAAACAAGGGAAAAAGGAGACGGTTCGAGCTTATGGTCGGTGGCTCAAGGAACTATTGGGAAAAATTGATAGCCAGTCGGCCAACGGGTTAAAGAAAAGATGGTTCGTCGAGGGGTTAAAGTAATCCCTCAAGAAGAAAATGAAGATAGTGCCACCTATATCATATGAGGACACCTACAATGGGGCTATGGATTTAGAAAGCGAGACAAAAACCTCCAAAAAGAAGAAGGACTATTTGTCCGAAGATGACAACTCTTCCGAAGGGAGCAGCAGTGATGGAGAGTCCAACAAGAAAGTGCAGGCCCTCCAGAAGGACATGCAAAGAATGATGAGAGAATTCAAAGCTATGAAAGGGGGATATAGCAAGACAGACGAAGTAGAACTGTGGTGTACGGAGTGCAAGTCCAACGGACACACGAAGGGCTCGTGTCCTACAAAAACTTTTTCTGACCTGCACCAGTTGATGTGGCATTCTACAAAGGAATGTCCCTACAACATGAAGACAAAAAGTAATCAAGTGCTCCTCACTCAGGAACAACCAACTACATCGGGTGGTGCAGGCAATTCCAAACAAACAACAATGCATCATCGGGAGGGTACAGGAATAACCAACGTAGAGAAAGGAACAATAATGATAATAATAATAATAATAATAATAATAATAATAATAACAGCAATAACAATACAAGAAGTCGGATCCAGTGCGATTCAAAAGGACTATTGATGATCCAATGCAAAGGCTGTAGCCAGTGGGGGCACTTCACCCAAGACTATTCGAAGGAGGTGGCAGCACAACATTTGTGCAAATGGTGTGGGTCAGGAGACCACGAGGAGGTTAATTGTCCGAAACCAAGCGTGAACCGGTTGGGACATAGATGAAGCGATGGAAGAAGAAAGAATACTGGCCGTTACCCGAGCACAAACAAAATAAGCCACGTACCCGGACCCCCGCACAGAAAAGAAGAGGGTACGGGAAGCAAGAGAGGAAATCAAAAGGGAGATGCAAGCTCGGAGGGAGACACACGAGACGTCGGGTACTTCTTGTCGGCCGAAGGCGGAGGAAAAAATATTGAAGCAAATGTTAAACATGGAGGTATCTGTAAGAGTTCAAGACCTCCTCTACACAATGCCTCAACTGAGGACGGCCTGGTTGGGCACTCATTCCCAACCTAGTGCCAACACCACCCAACGCACAAATGTTCCTGGCGGGTCCGCAATGGATCCCATGTTGCTGGCAGTGAACACTGGCAAACACCCCGCCAGTGTTGAGATGGGCATTCTAGGACCCTCCTAACGCATACCATCGTCGATGGCGGGTCAGGGGTAAATGTCCTTCCGGAGGAAACATGGAAGAAGCTTGGGAAACCAACACTATGGCCTCCTACTTTCAACCTCTTGGGAGCAGACCAACAGGGAATTAAACCCCTCGGGACATTAACGGTGCAACAAGTCACAATTGGTGCAACCCTTCGTGTTGGACTTTGTGGTGATCTCACTTAAGAAGAAGGGGTATGATGTGATTCTTGGCAGAGGGTGGCTTGTGGCGGCAAGGGTTACACAACTAGAAAAAGAACACCCTCACAATGGAGAAGGAAGGCCAAAAGTTTGTCATCGACCTCAAGACACAAATGGTGAGCGAGGAACTTGCGTCCTCTTCAGTGTTTGAGTCTAACAGAGAAAGTGGTTGAATGGAAGACGGAAGGAGCCGCATGGAACCAAACGAGGAAGGGGTTCTGGAGCTGCAGGAGTGTTCGGAGGATGAGACAGGGTCGATGAGCGGACTCTTCCATTGGCAGATGGAAGATTATGAAGTATTCCATAGCTATATGCTCCAAGTGGAGGAAGTGGAATAAACAAGAGACAAGGAGTTGTTTCCGTTGGAGTATGGCGAATATAAAGAGGGGGAGGCTCGGGTGAACGAAACCCTGGCACACAAGTTTGATATAGAGAGACCCACGAAGTAGGAGGAACCATCCCTGAGGGTGATGAATCTTGGAGATGAGGCCAACCTGCGGAACATACTTGTAGGGGATGACTGGAACCCTGTTTTGAAGGCGGCCGCATTTGAAAATTTTATGGAATACAAGGATGTATTCACGTGGACCTATAAGGACCTCAAGGGCGTACCACCGGAATTGTGTGTACACCGGATTCCTCTAGTACCTGGAGCAGTACCTGTACGGAAGAGGTTGTACAAGATTAACAAAAACTATGCAGCAATGGTAAATGATGAGATCGAGCGTATGCTCGAAGCAGGGATCATCTTTAAAGTGCAAACAAGTCAATGGGTGTCCCCCATAGTGATCTCCCTGAAGAAAGAAGCCAACCAGATTAGAATTTGCGTCGACTTCAGGTACTTGAATGCGGTAACCATTAAAGATCTGTTCCCTATACCATTCACGGATACCATATTGGAGGTCGTCAGGCATGAAATATACTCGTTCATGGACGGGTTTTCCAGATACAATCAGATATCCATCGCAGAGGAGGATAAGTTGAAAACAACCTTCGTGATGGAGGACGGAGTGTATGCCTACAACTGAATGCCCTTCGGTCTGTGTAACGCACCCGCAACTTTCCAGCAGATAATTCTCCACACCTTTGATAAGATGTCCGTCGGAAACTTCAGAGCTTTTCTAGATGATTGGTCCATATTCAGCGGGGAGGATACGCATCTGACGGCTCTCGGGGAGTGTATGGAAAGGTCTTGGAAGGCAAGGTTGGTACTCAACCCGAAGAAGTGTCGGTTCATGGTGCCAGACGAAAAGTTGTTGGGGCACAAAGTTTGCAAGGTCGGACTGAAGATGAATCCTGATAAGGTCCATGTGATTGTAGAGATGGAGCCTCCGACAAACGTCACAGACATAAAGTCATTTCTCCGCCACATTGGTTATTACCAGCAGTTCATAAAGAACTTCGTCCAAGTTTCTTATCCTACAGCGTACTATGTTGGTGAGTTGTATGGATTTGATCCTTGATCTAGTTGTGGCAGTACTTCTTTTTGGTGGTAATAGTGGAAGACAGTTAGTGTAGATTAATGAAGATCAATCTTCTGGTATTTATTGTTGTGTTCAAAAGGCTTACTCCAGGTATCCTTGCTATCTGGACATTCATGCAAAATGTTACAGGTTTTTAGTATGTCACTTCTATTCCGATTATATACAGATGCAGTTAATCATGTCCTTCCGATTCATACTAAATTTAATGATATCAAGACGATCTTGGTTGTGGCGTTCCTATTGGCACTAGAATATATCTTGTGTACCTCAAAGTTCTCTATCTTTCGGTAATTATGTTTGTATCGAACTTATGTATGACCTATCTATGGGTCTTGTTATAACGTGGAAAGATCTTAACGTGTGACCTATCCTTTGAGGTTTGATGCTAGCCTGCTAAGCTTTAATGAATATTTCAAGTTTGTTTCTCAAGACGACATGTTTGCTAGGCCGACTCATTGTGGAGTTCCATCATTTCTATGAGTATATATATAGAACATCTTTTTGATTCCAAAAAAAATAAAAAAGAGAAGCGGATGTGAATTGCGAAGTTGTGCGAAGGCGAATATAGGGTGATGCAACGAAGATAAGGATAGTCAACTAAAGGAGATATAGACTACAGTTTTTGCAAAGTGGTAGCGGATGAGTTTTGCAATCAATTCCCATCCGGATCTGTTGCAGATAGTAACTATGCTCTTAACCAGAACTAAATTCATGCATGTGCAGATGCAGCTTAATCAGTTCATGTTTTGATTGTGAAACTATTTTGATAACGAGTCATTTTTGTATTTTGGGCAGTTAGCCCCACCGGTAATGAGGCTACCTGCAGTGACCGTCTTAGCAATGATCCTCCATTGTAAAAATCACCTTAACCAGTCTCACCCTAGCCAGTGTTTCATAATTGAGAATTAGCATTCTCCGTGGTTTTTCCAATCTTGGCGTTTCCACATAAATCTGGTGTTCTTATGTGCTTTCATGTTCATTTCTATTTTGGTTATCCGATTGACTAAATATTGCTACCGGATCAATTAAGTTTAAAATATTTTAGGATAACTAATTCGCCCCCTATCAGATATTTGGGGTTCTTCAACACCTTCATTATATCGAACTGAATATTCACTAGCACACAGCGCAGTAATCTTTTGAACGCAATTAATCAATTGAGGTTAAGGTCATTTAGCCAATCCAATATGATATTCTCTATACATAATTGCTCATTGGAATAGTTTTGAACGTCACTGCTTATGAACAAATCAAGCATACATGGGAATTAAGTATTTGAAAATTATACATGTCATCTATTAAGTTTGTATTGTCCTAGGAGCTATCTGCTTCAGAATAAGGAAAAAATTCAAACTGCATTAGTAACCTTTGACCAAAACAAAAGTTGAAAGTCTCTTTGTTTTGCAAGCATTATACAATGGCATTTAATTGTTTGACAAAATACCCAAACACTGAGTTTTGAAAGGAAAGGGCAGAATTTTGGGGTGAAGATAACCTAGGGATACTACAGTGAGAGTTCTGCATCCTACTAGTAGTCAGAGGGTGTGGGGGAATCAATGTAATATGAGCAATCATCATACACATCATTACTACCTTAGGACAAATAAGTTAAATCCTAACATAAACTGGGAAGAAAAAGCAACTAGTGCAAACATGGGAGATCAGAATTGATCCTAGTACTAGAGATATACTTAATGATTTGGCCTAAGGTCAATGGGACTTGCAAAAAAAACTTTGCCCAAATGTGCAACATGAGGAACACTAATACTAATCAGAATAATGGAAGACCCAATGGAGGAAATACAGGTCATTGAGATCAATCACTTAATCAGCAATAGAGAGTTATATCAACCAATCCTAGGCCATTGATCCGAACTTTTTGTCAGGAACCCTTAAGTGGAAACTAAACCAACACTAGAAGAGTTGCAACATCACATCTTGCAAAATTGGAGGAATTCATGCTCATAGTTTCGGACAAGGACATTTGTTTGAGAATACATGGATTTGCAAATGAAACATATGCCTCTTCAAAACTCATTCAATCAAAGTTGAGAAAGAAGGTTGGTAAGCTATCAATTCCATATTATGACAGGAAAGGTAAAACGTTAGGAAGAGGTTGCGAACAGAAGTTGGACACGTATTTCTAATTAAATCCCATGTCAGAGGATAATGTCATCATAAATGCAGCCCTTCATTTGGATGGTATCGCTCACAAATGGTAGCATCATCGATGGTCACATTAGGACATGACTAGATTAATTCTTATGCTAAATTCACAAAACGGTTGATTGACCATTTTAACAGGTAAGATCCTAGGTTGCATTTCAAGGACTTGGCACAACTCAAACAATGGAATTTTGTTGATGCTTCCATTGCAATTTTTTAGTGGTTATAAATATTGGTGACTGACATTTAAGGCCATTGGTTGATTGTGCTATTCATGGATGGATTGTTTGATCCATTGAAGGGTTGTATTAAGGCCCCTTACCCATCTACATTATAGGATGCAAATAAATGGGCAAGAGCATTGAAGTGTTTGACTTAAAATATCAGAAATTAATCAAGAGGAATTCCACCCGGATGAAAAACATGATGACAAACTAGATACAACAGTTCCTAATCCATCTAAACCTACACCTCCTAAGTCAGATTTTGAATTAAGAAGTGATTTACGGAAGAAAAAGTTGTGTTTCACTTGCCACAAACTATGGGAACCAAGTCATAAGTGCTTTGGGAAAGGAGAGGCATACTACAACAAGGTCACATCTGACGAAGAGGACAAAGTAACAGATACTAACTTGAGGAGTGAGCATGAGGAGGCACACGGTACCATTGTCTGCCTATATAGAGGATCTATGCATCATCGTTTCCATGTAAGAGTACTGATAGGCCAGAGGGTGACTTGTCTGGTGGACGGTGTGGCAACTTGTTATGTTATTAATGAGGATCTTGTAATGAAATGAGGAATACAAGCTAAGGACTTTTCAAGATTCAAGATCATGACAATCAGCGGATTCATAATAGGTTGAAATAATAAGATTCTATTGTTGAGCATCCAGTTGGATGAGTACACACTCGCCAATGACTTTTATGTGATTGGGAATTAAGATTGATATTATATAGTGATTTTCATGGTTGCACTCAGTTGGTAAACACTAAATACAATTAGGATTTCCAAAAAAGGCAGTTGGACTTCATTCTTGATAAGAAGATAGTGTTGAAGGCACAGATCAATGGTGTTGGCATATTGTTGAGATATTGTTTGGCATATATGTGCTGGCATTAATGTTTTCTCATTGATGTCAACATATTCCTACTGTTGAAGACAGTGTTCATGGTTTGTTCAGTGAAATGATTTCTATAGTACGGATACTATGTTGAATATCAGATGATGCGAAACTGGATATGTTTTTGGGGATGTCTGTACTTGATTATGTTCAAGTGGCAGAGGTTCAAATGCTGATTTGAGTAAGCTATGATGGATTTATTAGAGACTGGTATTTTGGTTGTTTTCTCAGAGACAGTGTTTCAGTTATTGGATCGGTGTCGATCGGTTTGGCAATATTCTTTGTTGCTAACCTAGTGGCGAGTTCAGGACATGGATGTGTGTTCTCAGCTCGAGTGGTTCATGATTTAGATGCTGGCAAGCTATTTTTCTTTTATGACAATGGTTATGGTTTAGTGTTCTTGATGAATAGTGCAGAGTTGAGTATGATTTATGAGACAAAGTTGTTTCTGTTGATATCGTGGTATTTCATGTTGCTTGCTGATGTTTCTAGATCGTGCCCTATTCATGTTGCTGGAACGCATTGGATTATGTGATCGAGTTTGAAAAATTTTCAAGTAACGTGTTGTTGTTCTTATTGTTGTTGGCCGACTTGGTGATGTAGTTTGTCACGATGGATCGTGGCGTGATTTATGGATCTGGAGCGTGTTTGAGGATATTTTTATGGATCATTGATATGTCATAGCCAACATTTCAATGGATCGCATTGTGTATTGAGCTGAATTGAATTAATGTTTTGTAATTAGGTCCCCGGCCGACCTAGTTGAGATGAATTGATGTAATATAATATAAATATGTAATCATTTGTAATTGCTAAGAAATGAGCAAAAGAAAGAATATGGATGGCATGCGATGGTGAAGAGAAGAGGTATGAGTGGAATCTGCAATTGAGGCAGGGAATTAATGTTCTTCATTGGAACTGTTTTGGCATATTAGAGATGTTGTTTGTCAGTTCGTGAGTTTGGACAGTATGCCCTCTATGATTTGAGATCAGAGATTGTTGTAAGGCAGTGAGCCTTCCTTGGGATTGAGATCGTTGTTGTATTTGAGCAGTGGGCTCTAGGCAGTGTGCCTGAATGCATGTGCATTCCCCTTTTGTAATGTCCCCACTTTAGCAGTTGACCAAGTGTGTGTGCGTTAGCCTTGTTCTACATGGTCCTGAGGGCTAACGAAGGGTTTAAGGGGATCCTGGAGTGTTTTGGCCTAGTCATTTCCAGTTTGG
>MU224516.1:2360752-2373238 GCA_018584345.1 Thuja plicata
ATTCCAATTCCTTGCACAAAACACAACAAACAAATAATGTTTGATTTCCGGAGTTATAAGGGGTTTAAAATATTAAATGGAGAAATAAGGAGTTGAATGCAAACTGTTTGACATAATTCCTTTCAGCAATTGGTTTAGTTTTTGGGGCATTCAGGGGTGTCCATTACACCTTTGTAATACTCCTAACATGGTATAGTGCTTTTAACAGAGTACATTCATCTTGTGTGTTTGATCCCCACCGTGGTTTTTCCCCTAACAGGGTTTCCACATCAAAAATCTTGGCATGATGTGTTGATTACTGTGTTATGTTCCTGCATTCATGTTTATCTTTCAGACTTGAGATTAAGTTGATAATTTGGTTAAAGGTCTTGAGTTTTTGGACACAACTGATTCACCCCCCCCGCCCCTTCTGAGTTGTGTGCTGCATTTATACTAACAAATGGTTCATAGAAGGGAGTGACAGCGAAGAGGTTAGAAGCATTGCTTGCACATTGTGTAGTCGTCCTTGAGGTGTCTCATGCTGCTAGAATGTATTTCCATTATGATCATGCATTTTGTGAAGAATTGAGGGATGTGGGCATCAAAGTAGCACAACGGACATTAACCAAGGACAAGAGATAGGATGACGAGTTGAGTCATTTAATATAAAAGACCATCCAACTGTTTTCTACGAGGAAGTGGAAATTGTGATATTATTTGAGGAGGCTTTGGTATTGATATTGATATGAATTGGATTAATATTTCTCTTTGGTGAAGATCTGAGATATTTCTCAAATTAATCTTCTCGGGACGTGCTTGAGAAATCTATCTTCAACAATGAGAGATCTGCTCTAGGTGGACTTGCAAGAATCGCACAGATTCTTTAGTGTGTTAAAAATGGAGATATATTGAAATCAAGGAATTCTTCAAAGGTGCCTGATTTCACTCGACAATATTCGGCAATATGGATGATATCTATTTACAGAGCACAATGTTTGGCAATATACTACAATACCTTGAAATCCTTGGCATTACTCTGTCTAGCAGAATAATTCATTGTTATCAGATTCTGGCATTATCCCTTAGAGTTTTTGGCATACTATTGAAAGAAGTCACCATTATTATCTATTGATTATTACATTTCCGATTCATTTCTTGGAAGTATTATTATCCTTGGTTACAAATATTACTATACAAGTATAGACATTTGCCAATACACAAAAAAAGACATGGTTTTGGAGGTTTCTGTTATCAGGTTGTAGTGAATATATGGTGGAGTTCAGTTAAATTTCTGTCCACTTCATATTTTTGTCTTGGCATAGTCATATTGTTTAAGCAAAACCTTGGAAGGTGGTCGAGCTATTTCTACAAGACAAATGTAGCCAATCATTGAAACATCTTTAATGTATGATATTGGTGCTAAAGTTAGTACTTGTTGATTATTTCAGAATGCATTATTCTCCACATTGGAAGATGTGCCCTTGAAGGAAATTTTTGAAATCAATCTTTCCCTTTATTGTGAATAAAACTCCCAGTAGTGATTTGTATGATTTGTATTTTGGTATGTGTTTGACTTCAGCATGTTGGGGCATTAAAGAAGGATCATGCTGATTGTTTCATCCTGTGCGTTGAATGAAATATCCCAAGCATACAAGAAACAAAGATAGACCAATAATCTGTAATTCCAGTTAATGCTCAAACAAACATATTTGCTATTACAATCATGACAAAGCTCAAGAAATCTTGCACCTAGGCCTTCTAATGATAGATTTCGCATTGGAAATTGTGGAAGAGTGATATCAGTATATCCGATGTCCCGATGGCAGGATACCCAAAGTGCAGATGTTTGTATGCTTGAGGTGTAGATGTCGGCATCTTTGGTATACTGGTGTCAGTATCTCTGATCTTCCATTGTCACTGCTGATGTTGATGATAGCTCTGTATGACATCACTTTATGATGTGGTAATACTGATGTAGATGTATGTATTGCTCATATTACCCCCGCAAGAATGATACCAAAATTGTTGTTATAGTGGTATGATATTACTACTATTGCAGATATGTGTTGCTCATTTTGCCATCTCTAATGTCGCAGATATATATATATATATATATATATGCTGCAACTTCTGTTATCTCTGATGTCGTAGATATGTATGTTGCTGCTATTGTTATCTCTAATGTAGCAGATATATGTTGTTATTCCCACGGCAATGTGATCAGCTACCACGGAAATATGATATGAAACTACTGATTGCAGATGCATCCAATGCGAGCATGAAAATAAATGAAGTCACCGAAACAAGGGATGATCTGATTGTCAATCTTGAAAGCCAAGAATGATGTGCCAGAAGGAATGAAACGCTCGTAATGATGCAAATCTATCAATCCAATTTGGGCTCTAAGAGACTTCACCAAATTGGGATAAATAGCAAACTAGGGAGAATATTTCACCTTCGAAATTGCAATCTCCCAATGAAATCCAATTTGGAATTGCTAAGACAAGTGAATGCAAAGCTGATCGATGATTATTATTGCTCTACGAATGTTGATACATATATGGGGCCAAATACCTCCCTACTTAAGCAAGTTGGCCCACAAATAGGTTGGCGCCAGAGTTTTAAATATGAAATAGGTCCACACCAAAGGGTGTCGCCAAAAGTACACCACAAAAAGGGCCCCGTAACACTCTCTTAATAGCTCATGGGGGACAAAATGAGCTATAAGGCAAAATCGTAAATAGGTCCCGTTTAGACGAAAGGAGACATTATTGTCTCCCCTTCTAGGAAGGGCTCGCCTACAAGCAATTTAAGATTAGGATGCTCCAAAATTTACTCTCCCATGCAACATCCTCAACTATTAAGTCCTTCCATTTGACAAGATACTCCTTGATCATATGAGACCTTAACCTCCTCTCCCTAAAATCTATGAACTCTTTTGGCTCCAATGCTAGCTTACCGTCATTGTCAAGTGGTGGAAGCTCCCTTGAAATTGTGACTCACTGCCCAAGAGCCTTCTTAAGACGAGACACGAAACACATTATGTATCGTACTATTCTTTGAAAGCTCCAACACATACGCCACCTCACGAATCCACCTAACCACCATGTAGGGCCCATAGAAGTGGGGCTTAAGCTTCTTTGTGCCACCTTTCTTCAACAAGGACTGCCTATAGGGTTGTAAGCCAAGATAGACCAAATCTTCTAGTTTGAAACTACACTCAATCCATCGATCCGCATACATCTTCTGCTGATTTTGTGCATGATTAGACTATCCTTGAGGGATCTAAAGATATCTTGACTCTCCTGAAGAAAATCCTTTGCCTTCAATGCCTTACTATCTCCCAGACCAATCCACAAATGAAGCAGCCTCATAGCCATAAAATGCCTTGTAGGGAAATATCCCCATCAATAAGTGATAGGTGGTGTTGTAGCCATAATCTCCAAGATGTAGCCAACGGCTCCATAGCTTCTATTGCGCTACAACATAGTTCCACAAGTAGCTCTCTAACCACTTGTTCACGATCTCAAACAACCCATTTGTTTGTGGGTGATAACTGGAAGTCGGAGTCAACTTGGTGTCTACCAACCTCTCCTTGCCAAGAAGGGCTTACAAATAGAGGACTTTAAAGGGTTTATAACTTTAGTGTGATGGTTGCAAATGTGTTTAGTTGCTTAGCATGACTTGTAAAAAGAAGGTTACCCAATTGACGATTGCTTTGGGTAATTATACTGTGATGAATGTTTTATTATGTCGTAGGCATTTGCCATGTCCCTTGAACCCTAGCACCATGATGTCATTTATTTTTTATAACAAAATTGTTTTTAAACACTATAATAATAATATTAATTGTGTGGGCTGACCTACTTTTTAAATTAGATGTTTGTGTATACATACATATATAATATTTGATTGTTGCCGACATGAATTTGAAAATTATTTTTGATACTTAATCTTGAGGCCAACCTATTTAGTTAATGTTGGTGCCCACTTGGATTTTACAAATGTAATGTCCCCGTTTTTGGGCACACGGGATTAGCTTAATTTTGTGACCCTCGTAGGATAATCGGGATGTTGGAGGGGGTCGTGTGGTAGAGCCAGTGGTCAGTTTCCATTCTGGAGGTCTGTGATGCCAGGAATGCTCTTCGTTTGGGTCAGATTGACAAACTTACTATTTATAGTAAGTGCTTATTTTGGGTGGTCGTCGTGATTGTTATTTTTAGCAGGGTGCATGTGCATTGGTAGCAGTGGGGTTGTGAAGTCAGTTGCAGAGTTTCCAGCTTGAGTGACTTACTATTTATAGTAAGTCTATTTGTGGCCAGTTACTATTTTTGGATGACACTTAGGCACGCAGGTTCAATTGATGCTCCTGGTTCTTGATGATTGGAGTTATTTGCATATGATTATTTCATTAAGTTGATTTCATTAAATAATCAGTGTTTGCCTAAGTCAATGATTAATTATATGAGCTCATTAAAAGGTTATATTATATGAAGTCAAAATGGAGTTATGAGCTTATATTATAAAGTGTGCTTTTAAGTGAAAGTGTGAAGTTGAAGTTAGGGATCAATTTATAAAGAAGACATTATAAAGGCTTCTTGGATGAAATCGGTTTCATTATGCTATCATTCATTCTTGTTTTGGTTTGATTTTGTGAAGGCTTGGAGATAAGGATTTGTCTGAATTCTACAACAAGAAATGGTAAATTTCTTGTTTGTCTCATGCATTTTGAATCAGTTTAAATGCTGGTGAATTGTGAGCTTGTGGCTAGCAGTCATAGCTGCTGATTGTTATCAGATTTTGAAGAATATTGCAAATAGAGAGATTGGCGTGGGTTATCTTTTCCAGCCGCTATTACTTCCTTGGCTGCGACTTCACATGCTGGTTTCATTATATTTTCCAGAGTTGATGTGGAGACTACGCAGAGTTTGAGAGATAGACCACAGTTTGTTTTTTGGACCATGGCCATTCAGCAATAGCAGCCGCCATTGCTCCTACATATTGAAGGAGTCGAGATATTCACAAGTTCTCAAATATGCATTCATTTGCTTGGTTCTATGTAGCATTGAATAAATTAATTACGATTTCAAATAGAATTTTTAGAGGTGGTGCTGATAACTTGTAGTTGGGGTTTGAATCTTAAATTAAATAGAAGGCATGGTTATTTGGATTTCAATGTAATTGGTTAGTTAAGGAATTTTGGTGAAATCGTTATTATACCTGGCAAACTGTGTTAAAAATTTATATCATTTTACAATTCCAAAACAAATAAAACTTTTGCAAGTAAATTCAGAGATAGAGCCAGGCAGGCTCTTTACAACAAACATGGTCGACTTGTTCTTTATCATAAGTTCAAATAAGTATTTAGGGAGTTCTTTTTGGCTAAGCGTACAATAGGGAATATTGTTAGATGCTTTACTAAGTCATGTCTATCACACTTAAGATGAAAACCTCAAGAGGTGATCAATACCAAGTTGGGCAAACACGTTGTTGAGAAACAAGGTGAAGCAAGCTTGCAATATTAACTTTCTTATGTGATTTCAAATCTGAAAAGATTACAACATCTGAAACTAAAACTGAAATGAACATGTGATTCCAACATTCAACATAAATATTAAATTAATCATACCAAAAGAGACACCAGAATTATGTGGAGAAACCCTTTCAAGAAAAAACTCCACAAGAGAACGAGGGCAAGTATATTACTAATCTTCAAAAGGTAGACTACAACAATGATACACTTCACTTCTCCAAATGATCTTGGAACTACTTGGAAACCTCAAAGAAACAATGATCAACTAATGATTAAACAACTATGCTTTGGAGGGGAAAAACCACTGCTATTTTTCAAAAACAAGGGGCCAAAACCACTTGCAAAAACCCACACCTTGGAGAATAAATAGCCAACAGACATAATAAAATAATAAATAACTCTTCAAGTGACTCATCCCGGGTGCCATGCCTAACATTTAGCATTTAGACATTCTGAATGCTTCATAACTTCTGCTGACTGTTCAGATCCACAAATGGACACCTACTCTCTTCCCAAACTTGATATCCTTATGCATGTCTCAAAATGGCCATGGAAAAGAGTGTATTTTGTCCATTTTGATTTATACGTCACCCCTTCATGTTCACCTCTTGGAAATGCAATTACAAATAGCCATAAAGTACAAATATTTAATATGTTTCTCAGATATCCTAGGGAACACTTTCCAAGGAACATGGAGACATGTGAATGGCTTAGGATTGCAAGGTTAATGTCACCTTATAGGGTTATCCTAACACTCTCCTCCTTGACATTATACATTGCAATTACATCCAAGAGATACATAAGAAATAAAATCAAGGACAGACAGTGATCAAGTCCCATGGCCTTCCGGCACCAAGAGAAAATTTCCACGGTCACTAGCTTTGTAAGAGAATTTGCAACATTATCCAAAGTGTCAACTTTTTCTATTAAACCTTTCCATTCTCAACCATATCTTGCACAAAGTGATATTGAACATCAACATGCTTAGTACGATGATGATACATGGGATTCTTCGCCAAACATATAGCACTTCGACAATTGCATCCGATCTTCACAATCTTGGAATCAAAACCAATGCCAATACCAAGTCTTTGTAATCGTACCCTCTCCTTAGAGGTATGAGTAACAGCCATTTACTCTGCTTCAAAGTGGACAAAGCAACTATGACCTACCTATTATACAACTCACTGCTCTTTCCAAGAAAAGTAAAATACATAGCCACTAGTGGACCTTCGATTTCCCAAGTCTATACCTAATCCGCATCAACAAATCCGTGTATGTCCAATGACTTAACCACATCATCAATACCATGATAAACCAAGAAGTAATCAGAAGTACCTTGCAAATATCTAAAGATCCGCTTAACAAAACTTCGATGCTCTTTACTAGGATTAGGCATAAACCTGCTTAGAACTCCCATTGCTTGGGCTATATTTGGTCTAGTGCAAACTATTGCATACATCAAACTCCCAATGACACTAGCATAAGGAACCTTAGACATGTCCTCCTACTCATCATTAGAACTCAAACACATGTCTAAACTCAACTTAGTACTAACTAGAAATGGAATACTAAATGGCTTACAATCATGCATAATAAATTACTACAAAATAGTATCAACATACTTACTTTAGTTTAACCAAAGCTTTCTATGAATCCAATCTATATCCATCCCAAGGATATATTTTGCAGCCCCCAAGGCTCTGATATCAAATGGGCCAAAAAGCTGAGCCTTGAGTCTCTAATCATCACCTTGTTGTTACCAACAAACAATATGTCATCAACATACATGACAATGATTAGTATATGATCATCAATCGCCTTAATATAAACATAATGATCTTCCCCACTCTTCCTTTAACCCAACTTTAATACAAAAGTATCGAACTTTTGGTACCACATCCTGGGTGATTGTTTCATACCATACAAAGATCTTTTTAACCTGCCAAAACATTGTTCTTTACCTTTCACAACAAAATCATTAGGCTATCACATATAAATCTCCTCATCAAGATCCACATGCAAAAAAAGCAGTTTTAACATCCATTTGTTCTATTTTAAAATCCCAAGCAGCAGCAATAGACAATACGAATCTAATAGAAGTCAAGTTTGCATCAAGAGAGAAATTTCACCAAAATCAATTCTTTATCTCTAGGAGTAGCCCTTAGCCACTAGTCTGGCCTTGTACCTCTCTAACCGACCATCTGCTCCAAGCTTCTTTTTAAATACCCATGAACATCCAATGGGCTACCTTTGGGTAAACTTACAAGATCCCAAGTGTCACAACTATCCAAAGCCATCATCACCTCTTGCATGGCTTGCATCCAAGACGCACTTTCCTCTGAAGAGAGAGCCTCCCTTAATGACATAGTTTCATCGATAGTACTCAACAAAGGAAATTAGTAAGCTATAACTATCAACTTGATTCCATTGCCTTGTGGACCTCCTCAAGATAAGAGTAATAGGCTCAATCTATTCATCTTCCTCTGTGTGTTCATCCTGCACGTCATCTAAACTCTTTGAACCCTCTTCTTCTTCTCCATCCTCAAATCCATCTAAATGTTCTTCCACATGTGCATCTTCTTGCTTATCAATCTTTGTTCCGAAGTGCATTGTCTTTGTCTTCTCCTTTGGTTGTTCTTCACCTCAATAAGCTCTAAATTCCCAAAAAAAAATCTCTAGAAAAAATGATTTTTCAAGTTAGAGGATTCCAAAGCTTATAACCTTTTATATTCTCACCATAACCAAAGACAATGCATCCTTGAGCTTTTGGATCCAATTTAGATTGTTTTTCTAAGGCACATGAACAAAAGCCTCACAACCAAAGACCCTTAAGTGTGGAACTAAAAGCTTTCTACCTATCCACACTTCATAAGGAGCTTCGTCAATAGAGTTGAACAAGGAGATCTATTAATCAAATAACAAGCAATACCAAAAGCTTTTGCCTAAAAGCATTTATCAAGTTTAGCAACACTCAACATGCTCCTACCTCTTTCCATTAAGGTTCAGTTCATTCTTTCTGCTACCCCATTTTGTTGGGGAATATAAGTAGTCTTTAGCTGAAAAATACTTACATGCTTACAAAGCTCGTCAAATTCCCTGGAACAATATTCACCCCCATTGTTAGTACTCAACACTTTTATCTTATAATCTTATTGCTTTTCCACTAAAGCCTTGAATTCCTTAGACTTGGTGAAAAGTTCAGATTTAGAATGCATAAAATAAATCCAAGTGTATCTTGAGAAATCATCAATGAACGAAACAGATACCAAGATTTACGCAAAGAAACAACATCCATTGGACCACACAAATCCAGATAAATAATTTCTAATGATCTCTTTACCTTATAGATTCCTTTAGGAAACGATGATCTATTCTATTTACCAAACACACTACTCACGAAACCATTTTTGCCAACAAAATAATCAAATAGACCATCAACCAACTTTTTATTTAGAATGGTCCTAATACTTTTTTCACAAATGTGAGCCAATCCCTAGTGCCATGTCATACATGCATTTTTATTGCTAGTTGCATTGGAAGATTACAAAGAGTAGAGGCATTAAGCCTACAGATCAACTACTAGTCCTATTAGCAAACCTGAGGGTGGAGGGTTTTTGCAGGGACATGTGGATGCACCTGTCGTATTGGCAGATAGTGGTACTGAGTTTCAGCATCCTGACCCTACCAGAGTTAGTGACACAGATCAGGTTGATGACATGTTCACTACCCTTGATGGCAGCGTTTCATCAGTTGATAGTAGTAGTGATACAGGGTCTGATTTTCAGGACAGCAGTCCCTTATGTGAGCATGTTGTTGATACCGTGGATAGTGTGAGAGTAGAGGATGTTATTGTTACCACTTTGGATTTAGACACCTTAGACGATGGTGTTATTTTTGAGGACTGCAAGGAGTATTTCAGCTCTGACAGCTCTGATGTTTATGACGGCAGTCGCAATGTGGAGTCAGTGCAGGAGACAACAGTTTTTTCCTGTACTGAGGATGTGAGCATGAAGCTACCCAGTGATGACACTCAGGATTGGAGTGTTACAGATGAATCAGGTGACATAGGTTCATGCCATATTGTAGATGATTCACGTGATGACACAGATTCATGTATGTAGCCAGAGATAGCAGAGGGTTCTCAGGTAGACGATGTTGATACTAGCATTGTGGATACCTCTGATGTTGAGTGTGAGGATGATGGGTGCTGCAGTGTGTCTGGTTTTTTAAATCATACATTGGGTGTGGACTTAGCGTTGTCATCCGGTGGTGGTGGGTTCCACGATCTTTTTCTACAAGGACTCACGGATGAGGATGGGGAAGCATATGAGTGGCAGGAGTTTGTTTCAGCCAGGGCTTCCACTCCTACAGTTGAGGTGTCTGCAGAGGTACCCAGTAGTGATACCTCGTTGGACACATGCGAGTTTGATAGCGCACATGAGGACTCATGCTTGGTTTATCAGACTCTGGGGAGGACTCTGAGTTATTAGTGAGTGAGGATGGGACCCAGGATCTGGATTGTCATGTGGTTACAAAGGACGAGGTAGCTAAGGATTGTGATGAGTCAAATTTAGCAGCAGCTTCCTCGGGGGTAAATGAGGATGAGTCTGATGTCAGTACTCAGTTTGTAGATGTGTGCTCGGATGATAGTACACAAAGTTACGATGATCTTGAGGGGAGTTTGTTGGATACAGCTTCCTTCCATAGTGTGGACAGAGCAGTTGAGATGGTACCTAGGAGACCCGTTGTGCTGAGTCATCATGTAACTAGCCAGTTGAGAGTCGGTGAGAGAGACATTACTTCTACTCTCGATCATTTCGATGCCGCTCATCAGCTGTTGGTATTTTATGGTTTGGGTACTCTTATGATTGATGAGCACGGTGGTGGTTACCTTTCCCTAACAGAGATGCATTCGTTGCGGGAGGCTGTCAGGATTTTGAGACAGGAATATTTACTATTGGTAGCCGATCAATATCACCTAGTTGAGTGGGGGAGTACAGCATATGAGACACTAATGGACAAAGAGGAGGAGGTTAGTTAGCTTACTCAGGAGCTCACAGCGACTTCTGAGGCTTTAGAGGGCACTCAGTTGGCTCTTCAGGAATCACAGTTGCAGTTGGGAGAGGTGACTATGGAGTTGGAGTGGATTCAATCTTTACTAGCCATAGATCCAGTTCAGTTGCAGATGGTAGTGGTTGGTGGTGAGTTAGCTTCCACAGTTGGCAGTGATGGATGTGCTGGGGACACAGTTACATCCATCCTTGAGACGGATGTAGTAGATGCAGAGGAGGTTAGTGCATCAGTGGAGGACAGTAGAGAGAGTTTTGTGATATCCGATTGTCCAGTTGTTAGCACAATGACAGATGATACAGAGCAGGTTTTTGGGAGTCCTGTGGTAGCCAGTGTGGATTTGTCCGAGAGTTGTGTGCCAGTTCCTGACACCACTCCCTTTGTTTCCTAGGACACAGACAGGGTATCATCTGGTTTGGAGGCTAGTTCTCATGATGATTTGTTTCCTTCTATCGGAAGCAAATCTATTCCTCCTTTTCATACAGCTGATAGTGATAGGCAGTTGGTAGTACCACAGGTTCAGAGGAATCAGTTGTGGATTGCAGGGGAGCAGGTTGATGTTGCTTCTTATAATTTCTACTGCACAGAGTTGTTCATGGAGTACTTGCTTGAGAGTCCAATTTTGCAGGAGGAACCTTTCAGAGCTTCTGAGGGTACACTCATTCAGGGTTCTCGCAGTATTCAGATGTTAGTGGGGAAGATTGTGGATACCTTGACTACAATGCTTCCTCATCGAGATTTTGTGGTTGGGTTCGCAGAGAGGGTTACCAAAGATCCTTTCCAACCAGTTGTTCAGAGTCAGAGATTGGAGACATCTCTTGATTCGCGGTTTGATTTTGATGAGCCTCTGACAGGGATTGGAGCATTTCATCATGATTACATAGTGAGGAGCGCTCATATCTTCTCTTTTGACCCACCGGTTGAGGACTTGTTTGCGCGACGGTGTGGGTTGGCTCCAGGATTATACCATTCTTCTGGGGATGGGTTTACTCCATCAACAGTTGATGGGGTTGGTTACTGCAAGCTAGTAGGAGGTGATTTACAGAGGCAGTACATTCAGGATGGTTTTACAATGGTTGGATATCTGGATTACAGGAGTGCACAGGGCAAATCGACAAGGTGTGCAGGGAGCTCTAGTTTGTTAGATGGTTTTGGATATCCATTTTTCTTGTTATGGATGGTTGTGAGTTTCATCTCTACTGGGATCCAGGTAGTGACAACATTGGCACTTCAGATTGTGTGGGTCACTATGGTTGGCATGGTGAGAGTTTTTTTTGGCTGGCTCAGAGGATGGTGATTTCATCACAGGAGTTTGCAGGTGATTGCAGGGACATTACTCCATTATATCCTTGGGATCCGGGTGGACTTATGTGTTTTGTTTCCTGGGATCACTTGGGGACAAGCAATTTCAAGGAGGGAGGATTGTAATGTACCCATTTTGAGCAAGCTTTGGAGTTAGTGGATTTAGCCTATCATTGGGTCCTTGTAGGCAAATGCTGGTGATTAGAGGACCCTATTGTGGGTTGTGGCCCCGTTTTGAGGGACTTACTATTTATAGTAAGTCAACAGTTGGTTCTACGGAGCTCAGATGTTTTAGAGGAGTTATATGATGCTCTCAGATTTTATTTCCGTTCCGGTTTGGGCTCCAAGATTCTTGGAGGGAGCGTCTATTTTTAGTAAGTCACCCCATCAAGTTCATTCATCATATTTCAGCATCAGGATCACTCCTGTCCTATCATATTTTCATTCAGATGCTTCCTCAGTTGTTTTCACGAGACGGGTGAATTATGATTATTATTTAATTAAATCGGCTAAGGTTGCTATTTTTATTGGGATTGTATTTTGGGCATCTTAGTGTTATAGCTCGTTGGAACCGGGTTGAGAAGTTTTAAATCTTGAGC
>MU224516.1:2373313-2387466 GCA_018584345.1 Thuja plicata
AATAGTTTATTATATTTCAAATGTGCACATAAAGCATAGTCTTTATGTAAGTGAAATGTGTGATTAAGAAGCTAGGGTTCAATTTCTTGTGGAGAGATTATAAAAGACATGGAGAAGAAATCGAATGCATTATTCATTATGCTATTAATTCATTCATGAAAAAATATGGTTCAAGTTTGGGAGAAGTTCAAGGATTTGAGTATTTGTATGCTGAAAGAATTGTGAATTCTTTCCAGCGAATTGTGCATCATCTTCAGCTACATTCAGTGGTTGAGAGTGTGATTACTGAGGAGAGAATTTGTATTGCGTAAAAGTTTGATATCAGCTCATTGCTGGGTGTGGACAATTATTATTGGCAGCCATCCTCTCTTCTTCAGCTACGGCCAGTCAACTTAGCAGCCGCTATCACTTGTTGGGGCTACGACAAGTTAGTATGAAAGCGTGGAGAGCATTTGCAGGTTTTTATTTTAATTTAATGATTTCTTTCGTGAATGTAATTGTTACATATTGCAAAGACTTTTCAATTAGAGTGGAAAGGTGAATTATAGATTTTGAATGAAATATGTATAGCTATTTTAGTTAAGTTGTTTTTGATGCATTTCAATTGTTTGGAAAACACAAGAAACTATATATGTATTGCTGAAAGAATTAAAAGAAACCAAAATTCCAGACTTTAAGAATTTCTTGCAGTCAAATTGAGGGTTAGAGCCAGGCAGGCTCTTTACACTATCCAAGATCCTTTAGCTATCACCAAACTCCCTCTTACCAACCTGCAACCAGACTTGTCAAATGTCCCATGCACTCCAGAATCATTCAACTTGGATACAAAAAGATCCCTCACAAGTCTTGGAATATGCAAAACATTATCAATGGTTTTTAGTAATTTACTCTTCCATTATTGAAACATAATTTTACTTTCCTTAGCCAACCACCTTCTTTGTACTGTTGTCACCAAGGAAAATATCTCCCTCATCGTATGCTTTGTAACTAGAAAACCACTCCTTTTGAGGAGTCATATGGCAAGAGGCACCTGAATCAATAAGCCAAGCATCATCACTAACAATGTTAGCAAAAATAAACAAAGCATTAGAATCATCATCGAAGGACTTTTCCATGGAGGAATCAACATTCATTTTCTTAACTCTACATTCCTTCTTCACATGCCCTTTTTCCCACAATTCCAACACTCCTCTTTTTGGGGTTCTCTGGTCATCTTTTAGACTCTCCCTCTGTATACCCCCTTTAGGCCCTTCTTTTGGACCTTCCTCGCACATACAAGGCATCTAAAGAGCCAACATTTATAGACTTTCTTCTCATCTCTTTTGAAATAAGTATTGCAATCAAGTTGTCCATCTTTAGCTCTGTACTACCACTACTAATAGCAACAATCAGATTTTCCCAAGATTCGGGCAAGGAGCAAAGAAACAAGAAACAAGAGGAATGTCTGGGTGCCGTAATCAAGGTCTAAGTTAGGAGTGTCTTTTGGCTTCATCATTGTCCCAAGCCATTTCAACAAGCCCAACACTAGGATTCAAAATGTTGTACCAAAAACTGCTAGTAAGGCTGGAGATTATCCAAAATCAATTCACATGAGGTTCTACCAGCATCATCAACAACCATGGGCATTTCAGGGGTCCAGATCCATTCTGAAGGTTCCATCAGGGAACATCTCCTTGCAAGTTTCACGGTATAGGAAGTAGGGCAATTGGGCACCTGAGGGTTTCACACCTCAGGCCTACAAGTTATTGCCCAAGTAAGCTATCAGTACAGTTGGCACTACAGAAATCCCTTCTTCTATCTGTAAGCTTACCAGCTCAATTATTCCTGATTTTTGCAATAACTAAAATGAGCAAAATGTTGGTATTAACTCTGTTATTCCTCACTAATTGAAACAATTGTTGCACGATATGTTTATATCGCTGCACATACTCTTATTTGTTACATTGTTGATCTGTCCACTTGAAATCTGATTAATACAACGAAAAAATTATCTATAAATGTATGTTCAAAATATAAACCCTAGGATTGTTTGAAGTGTAGCATGTTTTGCTTTTAACAGGTTATATGTTAGAAGTATTTTCTTTGCACTACTTCGTTAACATTGAAAGGTAAAAAGAAAATATCCTAAACTTCAAGGAAGAGGACATCATATTAGTATTAGAGCAGGCAATCTTACCAACCCACTAGGTGCTTTTTACACATGTAGCCAAGCCAATATCACTAGAGATCCTTAGAGAGAGAGATGAAGAAATTAGAGGCAACCATAGAAGGAAACAGCAGCGGACTTGGAGGCAAAGGTGAGAAGAAAATGGCTGATCAGGAGGATTTGAAGTCCTTGCAAAGGCAAGAACAAATGACGCAAATGCTAGTGCAAATGATGCAGAACCTAACCAACTCAATCTGTCACAGCAGATCTACACCAAACAATTCTGAGAGAAGTAATTCAGATTAATGGGGCTGCAAATCGCATTGACAGCAGCAGAACCCCAGCTGTATCAACTCTCAGACCCTTCCAGCCCACCAATATGCTTAGAGTGGAAATAACACAAGGAGAAAAAGAGCAAAGTCAGACTGCAAATGATTTCATTTCCATTGTAGATGAGTATATGTGACTGATAAACACAATACTGAGAGAGGAGGTTGAATCAGTATTCACTTAAAACTTAAACCCTTTAGCACCATTAAAAATCAAACACTTCTTATTGCAGATCAACATAAATGAAAAACGGAGCATTCAACACAATTGCACATGAAGACACCAGATTTACTTGGAAAACCCAAAAAGGTTAAAACCACGATGAGAAATCTCACAATATAGAACAAAATTACAACTTTGTTTTAGGGCATCAAGCCAAGGAAGTAACTGCTCCCTAAAATATCAGTTTTATGACTACAACAAAAGGGAGTTCACCACTCCTTGAGAATAACAAGACTTACAGAAGGAGGTTAAACCTCATCGTCACATCAAGAACTGTTAAGCTACCACTACAACACATCCACAAGATCAACTACTTTCGGCTCACTGCCTCTAGCACACTTTTGGGCTTATTCTAATGTAGATACCTTCAGCTCACTGCTTCTGGTATGAATTAAGCATTTATTCGCATACTTCTTAATACACACTTACTTGCAACTGATTTGATTTTTCATTTATATCCTTTGCAAGAAAGAACAACCTTCTCCAAGTTGGCCAAGATGAAACGTGTAAACATGAAACATGCGTTGGCCAAAGAGATCGGCCCAAAACACTTTTGTGGTGCAAGGGAAGTAAATGTGAACCGAGGCAAGAGAGAGGTGTTTGCCTCCTTGGGTCAATGTCGGGAATAATGTCATGCGAACTGTCGCACCCCTTCGGTCATTTATATTCTATGTACTACCTTCGGTAATCATCTTGGTATGAACGGGAAACTATACTATTGTAATCATTGTGTCTACAGATGAATTAATAGAAGAACTATTCTCTGGCTTTATTCTTATAATGTTCTGTGCATTTACATCTATAATTATCTAGTTTACCCAAGGAGGCAAACATTTGGCGTCGTTGCTAGCCGAATCAGGGAAGCGACTGAATGGCGTGAGAATGGGCCAACCCCTCGACAATGGCACCAACATTGATGATTACAGATCATGTGAACTCTATGAGGGAGAAAATGCTTTGACCTCGGATTTTCTGATCCTGCTATTGGCGGCAATTGAGACGTACGTGAGGAGAGAGGCTCAGGAGGCGGAAGTTCCCGAAGATGCAGTCTAGGACGCTCTCGAAGTAAGTCGGGCAGTCAATCGGTTATTGCACCATCTCCCTCGTCTACTGGCACAGACATCCCTCGCACAAAGGAATCGACGGGAAGAAATCGAGAGGGAACAACGACGACAGCGAATTCTCCGTCATTATGAAGAAAACAACCGCTGTGGGGAAGAGGAGCGTGATGGGACCCAACGAAGGGGAAACAATCACTGAACCTTGAATCTTCTAAAGGAAGAATAAAGAAGACACTTTTGTAACAATGTCAGACTACTGACACTTTTGTACACGAAGCATGAATTAATACAAAGTGTTTTATTTTCAATATATGATGATTTGTTGCAAGATTAATGCCCAATCTGTTAAACAAGGATAAAAATAAAAAAGAACACGTCAAGAGTGCAAAGCCACCCAACGAGCCTTGATCCTAGACCAGTAGGCGGAAAGGAGACGGAAGTTGAGGCGGTTGGTGGAGGACCAACCAGACGGAGGTCAAGGCAACCAGGCGGAGGGTGACGTTAACAGGGGGCACCGTACGAACCGTACGGGAAGGAGTAGTGAAGATTTGATCGAGGAAGTCCGAAAACAGCTAGACCTACTTGAGGAGACCCGACATCGGTTGAGGGATCTGTCTCTCACACCACGTACGGAGGCTAGGACAATCCAACGAAGTGAGGAAGAGGCTAAGGACAAAGAGGACATCGAGGTTGCCACGAGTGTCGGAGGGACACAAGGGCACGGTGGCCAAACACATTCTCTACGCTCTAACCTACCTGGAGGGGGACAACAGCCAACACTAGTGGCGAAGAGACCAACAATATCATCTCAAAAAAAGAAACTACCAAGGTTTAATGGCAACGGGAAGGAAGATCCCGTAAGACATTATCGCACCTGCAAAACCATTTGGACGGCAAACGGAGTCATCGATAAGGATGAATGGGTCCAACAATTTCCAACGACCCTACGAGCAGTTGCCATTGATTGGTACTCTGACATGCATAAGGCAACAATAAACACGTGGGAAAATCTCAGGAAGGAATTTCACACGGAGTTTCGATTGCTACAGGACGACAATGAAATAGTTGTTGAAATCTAAAGTGCCAAACAAGGAAAGAAGGAAATCATACTAGCATACAATCGGAGGCTTAAAGAGTTGCTTGGGAAGATGGAGGCTCAAACCAGCAAATGAATTGAAAAAGAGGTGGTTCGTGGAGGGATTGAAGCATTCCCTCAAGAAGAAGATGAAGATAGTACCACCCACATCGTACGCAGACGCCTACAACCGGGCCATGAACCTCGACAGTGAGGAGAAAACTTCAAATAAAAAGAGGAGCAAGTCCTCGTCAGAAAGTGATCAATCCGGAAAAAGCAGTAGCAATGACGAATCCAACAAGAAAGTCCAGGCTCTTCAAAAGGATATGGAGAGAATGATGGAGTTTAAATCAATGAAGGGCAACGCAGGACAAAGTGACGAAGGTGAACTGTGATGTACGAAGTGTAAGGAGAACGGGCACAGGAAGGGCTTGTGCCCGAGAAAATCATTATGCGACAATGGCCAAGTTATGGGCCATTCCATTAAGGAATGCCCATACAACATGAAGACGAGGGGCCAACAAGTACTCTTTACACAGAAACAACAGTCTACCTCTGGGACAGCAAACACCGCACAACAAACGACCACTAATGCATCATCCGACGGGTTCCGAAATAACTAGCGCAGAGGGAGAGGAAATAATGACAATAGCAATAGGAACCTGATACAATATGATCCGAAGGGACGGTCGATGATCCAGTGTCAGGCATGCAACCAATGGGGTCATTTTGCCTGCGGCTGCTAGAAGGGCGACACACGACAGAAGTTGTGTCGATGGTGCGGCCCCGGAGTTCATGAAGATGCTAATTGTCCGAAGCCTGGCGTGAACTACCTAAACATTGAGGAGGAAAAGGTGCTTGCTATCACTCGGAGCCAAACGAAGGAGGCCCGGTCCCCTGACCCCTGTACGGAGAAACAAAGGGTACAGGAGGCTCGTGAAGAGATTGAAAAAGCAATGAAGGGAGGGAAGGATGCACATGAGAAGGCTAGCACCTCCAAGCGGACAGAAGCAGAAAATAATATACTTTGGCAAATGTTGCAAATGGAGGTACAAATCAAACTCCAAGATCTCCTTCATACCATGCCTCAATTTAAGGCAACACTATTGAATACCTTCTCCGTACAACCTGACACCACCGCACAAGCAGACACTGTACAGCCAACTGTTCCAGGTGGGTCGGTAACGGATCCTATGTTGCTGGGAGTAAATAATGGCCGACATCCTACGGTCGTAGAAATAGGTATCCTTGGAGCGATCCGAACGGACACCATCATCGATGGCGGGTCCGGGGTAAATGTCCCCCAGGAGGAGACATAGAAGATACTCGGGAAGCCTACCCTGTGGCACGCTACCTTCAATCTACTAAGTGCGGAGCAGCAAGGAATCAAACCTCTTAGGACACTAATGGCCCAACAAGTGACCATAGGAACACAACCGTTCGTGTTGGACTTCGTGGTGATCCCGCTAAAGAAAAAAGGGTATGATGTCATCCTAGGTAGGGGATGGTTAGTCACGGCGAAGGTCAATCATAATTTGAAGAGGAACACTCTCTCCATGGAAAGCGAAGGGCAAAAGTTTGTTTTTGACCTCCGTACCCAGATGGTGAGCAAGGAAATTGCATCCTCTTCGGAATCAGAGTCTGATTGGGAACATGGCCGAAGGGACAAGGGAAAGGATCGAATGGAGCCTAATGACCAGGGTGTCCTAGAGCTGGGAGAATGTTCCGAGGACGAGACAAGCTCGATGAATGGACTCTTCCATTGGCAAATGGAAGACTATGAGCTCTTCGAGAGTTACATGCTAGGGGTGGAAGAAATAGAACTAGAAAAAGAGGTGTTCCTGCCAGAGTATAGGTAATACAAGGAAGAGGAAGCCCACGTAAACGACATTCCAGCCCACCAATTTGATGCAGGGAAATCGATCGGATATGAAGAACCATCCTTATAGACCACCAACCTCGGCGATGAAGAAAACCCACGCAATATACTAGTAGGGGATGACTGGGATCCTGTGCTAAAGGTCGCAGCATTAAAAATCTTCACGGAATACAAGGACATATTCGCCTGGACTTACAAAGACCTGAAGGGAGTCCCACCAGAGTTGTGCGTACACCGCATCCCCCTAGTACCAGGAGTCGTACCCGTAGGAAAAAGACCATATAGGATAAAAATATCTACGTAGCGAGGGTTGACGAGGAAATTTAAAAGATGCTTGAGGCACGTATTATCTTTAGAGTGCAGACAAGTGAATGGGTATCTTCGATAGTGATATCACTAAAGAAAGATGTCAACCAAATCAGGATTTGCGTCAACTTTCGATGCCTCAATGTGGTCACAATAAAGGACCCCTTCCCCATTATGTTCACAGATACAATCCTCGAAGAGGTGGCTGGGCATGAGATGTACTCATTTATGGAGGGATTCTCTGGGTATAGCCAACTATCCATCGCAGAAGAAGATAAACTAAAAACGACATTCGTGGTGGAGGGCGGAGTGTACGCATATAACCGGATGGCCTTCGGTCTATGCAATGCACCGGCAACGTTTCAAAGAATCATTCTCCACATCTTCAACAAGATGTCAGTGGGGAATTTTAGAGCCTTCCTACATGACTGGTCTATCTTCAACGGCGAGGACACACACTTGGTTGGCCTTTGGGAGTGCATGGAAAGGTACCGTTGAGCAAGGTTTGCACTCAATCCGAAAAAGTGTCGGTTTATGGTCCCACAGGGGAAGCTCTTGGGTCATATTGTTTGTAAGACCGGCTTATAGACTTATCCCGACAAGGTCCGAGTAAATGTAGAAATGGAGGCCCCGACGAACGTAACAGGAGTGAAGTCCTTTTTAAGACACATCAACTATTATAGGCGATTTATCAAAAACTTCGCACAAGTCTCTTGTCCCCTCGACAAGCTGACACGGAAGGGGAAACCATATGTGTGGAGTACGGAACAAGATGATGCATTCGGGGAATTGAAAACGAGGCTAGTCAAAGCACCGATCCTAGTGTATCCCAAGTGGGAGGAGTTCCACGTTCATGTTGGACCTACCGGCGTGGACTGGGTCGTTGCCCTGTCGCCTTTCATGATATGGCTTCAACGTGAACGTGAAACTCCTTCTCCCACTTGGGATACACTGGGATCGGTGCTCTGACCAGCCTCATTTTCAATTCCCTGAATGCATCTTGTTCTATACTCCACACATACGGTTCCCCCTTCCATGTCAACTTGCCGAGGGGACAAGAGACTTGTGCAAAGTTTTTGGTAAATCGCCTATAATAGCCGATGTGTACTAAAAAGGACTTCACTCCCGTTATGTCCGTCTGGGCCTCCATTTCTACTATTACTCGAACCTTGTCAAGATCAGTCTTTAACCCGGTCTTACAAACAATATGACCCAAGAGCTTCCCCTGTGGGACTATAAACCGGCACTTTTGCAGATTGAGTGCAAACTTGCTCGGCGGCACCTTTCCATGCACTCTCGAGGGGCAACCAAGTGTGTCCTCGCCGCTGAAGATAGGCCAGTCATCTAGGAAGGCTCTAAAATTCCCCACCAACATCTAGTCGAAGATGTGAAGAATGATTCTTTGAAATGTTGTCGGTGCATTTCATAGACCGAAGGGCATCCGATTATATGCGTACACTCCGTCCTCCACCACGAACGTCATTTTTAGTTTATCTTCTTCTGTAATGGATATCTCGTTATACCCAGAGCATCCATCCATAAATAAGTACATCTCATGCTCAGCCACCTCTTCAAGGATTGTATCTATGAATGGAATTGGGAAGGGGTCCTTTATGGTGACCGCATTGAGGCATCGGAAGTCGACGCAAATTCTGATTTGGTTGGCATCTTTCTTTAGTGATATCACTATCAAAGATACCCATTCACTTGTCTGCACCGTAAAGATAATATTTGCCTAAAGCATGTTTTGAATTTCCTCGTCCACCCTCGCTGCGTAGTTTTTGTTCATCCTATATGCTCTTTTCCGCATGGGTACAGCTTTCGGTACCAGGGAATGCGATGTACGCACAACTCTGGTGGGACCCCCTTGAGGTCTTTGTAAGTCTAGGCGATTTTGAATGTTGTGGCCTTTAGCACAGGATCCCAATCATCCCCTACTAGCATATTGCGTGGGTTTTCTTCATCCCCGAGGTTGGTGGTCTGTAAGGATGGTTCTTCATACCCAATCACTTTCCCTGCATCGAATTGGTGGGCAAAACTGTCGTTTACATGGTCTTCCCCATCCTTGTATTCCCTGTACTCTGGCGGGAACACCTCTTTTTCCAGTTATATTTCTTCCACCCCTAACATGTAACTCTCGAAGAGCTCATAGTCTTCCATTTGCCAATGGAAGAGTTCGTTCATCAAGCTTGTCTCGTCCTCGAAACATTCTCCAAACTCTAGGACACCCTGGTCATTAGGCTCCATTTGATCCTTTTCCTAGTCCCTTTGGCCATGTTCCCAGAGAAACTCTGATTCCGAAGAGGATGCAATCTCCTCACTCACCATCTGGTTACGGAGGTCAATAGCAAACTTCCGCTCGCCGCTTTCCATGGAGAGAGTGTTCCTCTTCCAATTATGATTGATCTCCATCGTTACTAACTATCCCCTTCCTAGAATTGCATCATACCCTTTTTTCTTCAGCGGGATTACCACAAAGTCCAACACGAACGGTTGCGTTACTATGGTCACTTGTTGGGCCATTAGTATCCCGAGAGGTTTGATTCCTTGTTGCTCCGTACCCAGTAGATTGAAGGTAGGGGGACACAGGCTAGGCTTCCCGAGTTTCTTCCATGTCTCCTCCGAGAGGACATTTACCCTGGACCCGCCATCCACGATGGTGTCCGTCAGGATCGATTCAAGGATACCCATTTCTACGACCGCAGGATGTCGGCCACTATTTACTGCCAGCAACATAGGATCCGCTGCCGACCCTCCAAAAACAATTGGTTGTACGGTGTCTGCTTGTGCGGTGGTGTCAGGTTGTAGGGAGAAAGTATTTAATAGTGCTATCCTCAACTGAGGCATGGTATGAAGGAGATCTTGGAGTTTGATTGGTACCTCCATTTGCAACATCTACCAAGTATATTTTTTTTTGCTTCTATCTGCCCGAAGGTGCTAGCCTTCTCATGTGCATCCTTATGTCCCTTCATCGCTTTTTCAATCTCTTCACGAGCCTCCCGTACCCTTTGTTTCTCCGTATGGGGGTCAGGGTACCGGGCCTCCTTCGTTTGGCTCCAAGTGATAGCAAGCACCTTTTCTTCCTCAATGTTCCCGTAGTTCATGCCAGGCTTCGAACAGTTAGCATCTTCGTAATCTCTGGGGCCGCACCATCGGCACAACTTCTATGGTGTCACCCTTTTGGCAGTCGCGGGCAAAATGACCCTGTTAGTTGCATGCCCGACATTGGATCATCGGTCGTCCCTTCGGATCATATTCTATCTGGTTCCTATTGCTATTGTAATTATTTCCTCTCCCTCCGAGTCGGTTATTTCAGAACCCGTCGGATGATGCATTGTTTTTCGTTTGTTGTGCGGTGTTTGTTGTCCCAGAGGTAGACGGTTGTTCCTATGTAAAAGGTACTTGTTGGCCCCTCGTCTTCATGTTGTATAGGCGTTCCTTAACGTAATGGCTCATAACTTGGCAAATGTCGCAGAATGATTTTCTCGGGCACGAGCCCTTCGTGTGCCCGTTCTCCTTACACTTCGTACACCACAGTTCACCTTCGTCCTGCATTCCCCTTCATTGATTTAATCTCCTTCATCATTCTCTCCATATCCTTTTGAAGAGCCTAGACTTTCTTGTTGGATTCGTCATCGCTACTGCTTTCTCCGAATTCATCACTTTCTGATGAGGACTTGCTCCTCTTTTTCTTTGAAGTTTTGTCCTCACTCTTGAGGTTCATGGCCCGGTTGTAGGCATCTGCATGCGACGTGGGTGGTACTATCTTCATCTTCTACTTGAGGGAATGCTTCAATCCCTCAATGAACCACCTCTTTTTCAATTCATTTGCTGGCTAAGCCTCCATCTCCCCGAGCAGCTCTTTAAGCCTCCGATTATACGCTAGTACGGTTTCCTTCTTTCCTTGTTTGGCACTGTAGATTTTAGCAACTATTTTTTTGTCGTCCCGTAGCGATCGGAACTCCGTATGACATTCCTTCATGAGGGTTCCCACGTGTTTATTGTTGCCTTATCCATGTTAGAGTACCAATCAATGGCAACTCCTCGTAGGGTCGCTGGAAACTGTTGGACCCATTCATCCTTATCGATGACTCTATTCGCCATCCAAATGGTTTTGCAAGTGCGGCAATGTCTTACAGGATCTTCTTTCCCGTCGCCATTAAACTTTGGTATTTTTTGTTTTTGAGATGACATTGTTGGTCTCTTCACCACTGGTACTAGATGTTGTCTCCCTCCAAGTAGGTTAGAGCCTAGAGAATGTGTTTGACCACCGTTCCCCTGTGTCCCTCCAACACTCGTGGCAGCCCCGGTGTCCTCTTTCTCCTTAGCCTCTTCCTCACTCCGTTGGGTCGTCCTAGCCTCCGTACGTGGTGTGAGAGACAGATCCCTAAACCGATGTCGGGTCTCCTCAAGTAGGTCTAGCCGTTGTCGGGCTTCCTCGATCAAATCTTCACTACTTCCCGTACGGTCCGTACGTTGTCCCCCGTTGCCGTCACCCTCCGCCTAGTTGCCTTGACCTTCGTCTGGTCGGTCCTCTGCCAACTGCCTCAGACACCATCTCCTTTCCGCCTGCTGGTCTAGGATCAAGGCTCGTTGGGCGACTTCGCACTCCTCGACATGTTCATTTTTATTTTTATCCTTATTTAACAGATTGGGCATCAAGTCTTGCAACAAATCATCATATATTGAAAATACAACACTTTGTATTAATTCATGCTTCGTGTACAAAAGTATCATTAGTCTGACATTATTACAAAAGTGTCTTCTTTATTCTTTATTCTTCCTTTAGAAGATTCAAGGTTCAGTGATTGTTTCTCCTTCGCTGGGTCCCATCACGCTCCTCTTCCTTGCGGCGATTGTTTTCTTCGTAATTAAGGAGAATTCGTTGTCGTCGTTGTTCCCTCTCGATTTCTTCCCGTCGGTTCCTTTGTGCAAGGGATGTATGTGCCAGTAAACGAGGGAGATGGTGCAATAACCGATTGACTGCCCAACTTACTTCGAGAGCGTCCTAGACTGCACCATCGGGAACTTCTGCCTCTTCAACCTCTCTCCTCACGTACGTCTCAATTGTCGCTCGTAGCAGGATCACAAAATCCGACGTCAAAGCATTTTCTCCCTCGTAGAGTTCATGCAATCCGTCAGCATCCCTACTAGTGCCATTGTCGAGGGGTTGGCCCATTCTCACGCCATTCAGTCACTTCTCAGATTCGACTAGCAACGGCGCCAAATGTTTGCCTCCTTGGGTAAACTAGATAATTATAGAAGTAAATGCACTGAACATTATAATAAAGCTAGAGAACAGTTCTTCTATTAATTCATCTGTAGACACAATGATTACAATAGTATACTTTCCTGTCCATACCAAGATGATTACCCGAAGGTAGTACATAGAATATAAAGGACCGATGGGGTGCGACGGTTCGCATGACATTATTCCCGACAACAAGAGGTAGGATCAAATACACTTTGGCACACATCTCCACGCGAGTGCAACCATTAAAGCCTTGGCATATATCTTGCAGGTCGGCCCAAAACACACTTGGGAACCATTATGTGGAGCACATAAGAATGTCATTTAACATTCAACGATATTCCAGTACCATTCTATCACACTACCACATTTAATTGAGCTAGTGCAACAAATAGTTATAAATCTTAGCATCACTTGCAAACTAGTCAATACAGTCTTGCGATCTAACAATTAGGTTCATACGTGTGGTATGGCAAATTATCTAGTTCTTGAATGGAACATACCTTAGACAACCCTGATCATATTCTCAAAATTGCTTGATCATATCATTTAGTGTGATGGAATGTAGAGCATTCTTACTTCTCCTCTGAGATCCTCTATACTTTTTTAGTGCAATCCGGCACATAGTCATCTCTAACTTTCTCTATGGAGAGAAAGTATGGCTTGAAACATTGGATATACCATATGTTCAGCTTTGTGAAAAGAAATTAACTTCTGAACTGCAAAACAAAATCTTACTATGTGATAGAATGTGGATTAGAACATTGTGTCTCTGCCTTGGAAGGTAAAGAGTTATTGCTTTAGACAATTTCTTTGTAACTTGACAAGCAATAACTGTATTGTTGACTTGTACTTAAAAACATTACCACATAGTTGTACCTAATGACAACAATCTCCCACATTACTTCACATGTCTGCAACAATCTATCAATTAAAGCATATTTGACATCCAACCATAAACTTCAATGCATCACATTTGATCAGCACATTTGATTAGCACATTTGGCATCCAACCATAAACATTAGATTAGCAGATTTTGGCATCCAACCATGAACTTCAAAACAACACATTTGAACTGTCATACAACTGCAACAATCTCCCATATCATGAGTTGACATCAATGACAACACTCTGCTCTATATCTGAAACAATATCACACATCACCACAAAGTTGACATCAATGACAACATACTACACCATATGTGCAACAGAGAAGTAATCTGGACGCCAAAAGGGAGATTCCATTTGAATTGTATAATAATCCCAGATCAAAAAGTGGATAAGGAGTGGCAGGAGACAAGCTATGCAATTGTTTAATAGAGTTCTTAAACACAAGGTGCGTAAATTGACACTTCCCACATTTGATGGTTGCGGAAATGCTACTGCATGGACTTGGGATCAATAATTAGATACATATTTTTCGCTTAGCCCTATGACAGAAGATGAAGCTATCAAGTCTTTCATTTTACACGTGCAGGGCTTGGCTCACAATTGGTGGCATCATGGTCTGATAACACAAGGGTTTAACCGTATTGTAACATATGCTGATTTCACTCAAAAACTAATAGAAAGGTTCGATAGAAGAGATCCCAAGGTGTATTTCAAGGAATTGAAACATTGGAGGCAGCATTGTTCAGTTAAGGATTATGTAATAGAATTTCAAAGACTATCAGTCATGGTCCCAAATGTGACAGATAACAGATTCATGTTCTTGTTCATTGAGGGATTATCAATGTCATTCATGAATCTTTGTATTGTTAATGTTTGTAGCTTCAGTCGTATGATCATTAGAATATATATAATACATGTTGATTAATAATAATATATTATATATGTTATAGTATTATTAATCATATGAAATTTAATATTTAATATTAAATTA
>MU224516.1:2398320-2410238 GCA_018584345.1 Thuja plicata
TGTTTAAATGTTTACTTTTTATGATACTATGTGACATTCTAATCTTAACTCATGCTTCTAGGCTGCATAAATATCAAAATATGTATATATATATTAAAAAATTACATATTTTTGTACTAACGAACCCGAACCCAAACCCCTTCTCAAAATTTTGGCGAACCGGCGAACCGGTTCTTCGTACTCGAACCCGAACCGGTAACTTAGGCAATAATATTATTATGGAGAAAGATTAGTCTGTGTAAACTTGCATGAAATAGCAAATGCGTAGACTGCTTAAGAACCTCAATGATGTTCAAAATAGTAAACTTTCAAATTCAAAGATGAATCTTTTACTTCTATTATAATCATTGTCCTAAACAGTTTCTTCTATTATTTTCATGGTGTTTTGACAACGGTTTATGGACTGAAACAATTTAATGTTGTTGGAACTAGGGTTTCAAAACCCTATTTTGGTGATTGTTGCAATTATGAAGAAGGATTTGGCATATTTTGGTAGAGTATGGCTTTGTTTAGCTAGGGTTTGGAGGTCGTCTTTATTAATCGGAATTTCAGGAGTCATTGGCTGCCCATACCAGTCAGCCACTTCATATTTGGTCACTATTTAAGACATTCGTGCTTTCCACTTGATAATGGGCTTCTATTTGTGCATCCGGGTATGTGTGTAATAATTTTGATCATAGTTACAAGACTCGGACTCGCCTCGGACTTGGCAAGTTGATTTCGAGCTCAGACTCGGACTTGGCGTCCGGACTCGGCAAGGACTTGGCAAATCGAAAAACCCAAGAATTTCAAGGATTTTTAAGGATTTAAAGCTTTTTTCATGCATCATTTAGTCAATTAAAATCAAATACACAATAATTGAGAACCTAAGCTTATTTTCATAGAGCTTTAACAGAAACATCCTCCAAGTCATCTCACCCATACAACAATCCCTACATCTCACCATTGGCATTCTCTATTACTCCATCCTCATTGTGAACTGACAGCTCAATCATACATCGTTTCACCTCATTGATGATTGCCACCCCCAATTTAGCTTTCAAGTCCTATGAAATCAAGGCATGGAATTGAAATACACCCATGTCTACAATGTGCTCTTTTCCTAGAATGGATTTAACCAATCTTAATATTAGCACATTTAAGAAATTAAAGTTTTTCTACAAGTAGTGATCCGAAACCTCTCATTCGCTCAAGGGATCACGACATCAACCTATACCACTGCTTGCCATCAACAAAATCTTTAAAATCAACCAAACCTTTCTAACTCCAACCAAGACCAAATAGATGAAATCACCAATTTATGCCACTACATAGAGCCAATGAGAAACACCAATCTTGCAAACTTCAGAACATGCATCGCCCTGCATTCATATTATTCATCATGACAAGCTAAGTACCATTGAAACTTTTGGACAAGATACATGTGAAAAATTACACTAAAGTTGTATGGTAACCATAGGCATTATGATATAAACACTCCCCATACACATGTATATATTTTTTAAGCATTACTCCCAATACATGATGGCCAATCTGTATCAATATGAATAAGATTAGCTAATCCTCCCCAATCCAATATTACACTTCATTCTAGAAATGTGAAAATAGAGAGATCTTTTCCATGGCTAGGTGATAAATCTGGAACGTTATTTTTACTCATGATAACAATGTTGAATCACCATAGAGTCAAACTTTTTAATCTAGATAAGTACTTCTAAAAAAGATCAAAGCTGCCAATTGGGGCAGAACTCTTTTTACAAACCCTTGATTATAATCTGAGAGTCCCCTTCCACTAATATAAACCCAAAAAAGTAAGTAAAATTGATTAAATTTTTTATTTTTTTGCCTTATTTCTTGCTGGCCGCGGCAGAGTCCAAACAGCGGGACTCGCAGAGTCCGGAGAGTCCTTGAACTTGACAAGTCCGAGCAAGACTCTGCTGGACTCGGACGAGTCTAAGTCCAGAGCCAGAAAAACTCTAGATCCCGGACTCCCAGAGCCCTGTAACACTGATTTTGATCAATTATAACCCTCACATGTGAAGGAGCTTTTTCATTGTTGTAATAATATCAATGATCAGTATGGAATTGGGAAAATACTAAAATCTAATTTTTTCAGTATTTTCTGTCTCAGTAAACTGCATTTTTGGAGGTCTTCGGGGCATTTCTGGGCCTATCCCACCTTCCAGTTTTGGGTCTACAATTTTGGATTATCTTTCCAACGAAGTAAACGGTTCGCAAATCGGACTTAGGACTAGAAAGTTATGTCTTCTCCAAGTAGGCCTAAATTTTAATATAGTTTTTTGAAATTTTTGGTAGTTTTAATAAGTTTATTTGTAATAAACATTATGATGACTCTTCATTTCGTTTCCAAGAGATTCTAGTGACTCTTGGGATCCTTCATGTTTGTATAAACTCTAATTTCGAATAGAATGGATCAGTTTTTGGCTTGCAATTATGTTGTTCATCTTTATTGTTTTTATTGAATTCAACAATACCGCAGGTTTCACACCAGGTATTGTTATCTGATTTCTTAATTCAGATCAGTGGTATCAGAGCGGGAACGCTCCTTTATACCAATTTACACAAGGTCCTGCCAAAGATTAGGATTGGATACAAAAGATTTGTCAGAATATCCACCTTTGAGGCGCACACAATCGAAGATGTCAAACGATAAAATTAAGCAGTTGGTAGAAGAGGCTTTTATCAAAATTGGATAGGTACTTTTATGTAAACAATTTCTCAGATGCAAAAAAAATAACGTTTTCTCTTCTCAAAGCTGAAAACCATGTGAAATTAGCCTGGGAAAACAAATTAGCAAATAAAGAACGAGAATTATCTGATGGAAACAGTGTAATGTCCCCCTTCCTCTTGGGTTGATTGTAATTTGATTCCTTGATATGAAAACCTATACTTAGTTATTAACTAAGTCTAGTCTGCTTATCTCCACTTTATAATTATTAGATTTTCAATATTCTTCAGGCGGTGCTGTCCAATTTATATCTCAATTGATCCGAGTATTATAGACCTCCTTGCTGATTATGGTTTGCTAATTATGTATATGTACTGCAGACAGACAGAATATATATTTTATTGTCTGCTGATTGTCCAAGTCTCTTATCTTGTCCTGATATTAATTTGCTGACTGGGTATCTAATTGTCTTTGGTTGGCTCTGATTTGTTATATATATATATATGAATGATGTATGTTGGTTGCTGGTCAATGTTGTTTCACTGCTGACTGGGATTCGATGCTGAAAATGTGGATATCTAAATGCTGATGATGTTCCACTATTCCATGTTGACTGTGTACTTGCTGTATTATGATGGTTTTTTCCTTGCTGTTCGATCAAATACCAATGTTGCTTGTAACTTGATTTTGTTTCCTCCAAATATATGATGATGACTGTAGTCCTTAATGCTGATGTGTCTGCCTGCCACAGGTGAAGTTTTGTGTCTTACATTGACTGCTAACTGTGTATTAAAAAAAATGCTGAATGGCCCCCCTTCAAATGTCCTTCGATACTTCCTTTTAATACGTATGTGAGGGAAAGGTAACGACCTTTCAAGAAGGTCTATAGCTTTGGGAGTATCGTGTCTTTTAAGACATTCGATACTAAAAGATATTTAATATTTAACATTTGGGAGTTTGCTTTTATTTAGTGAAATATATATTTTATAATATATATGATAATATATTTCAGATTTCTATTATGTTAATTTTTAATTAATATCTATGTCAGATGTATGATAATATATATAATATATGAAATGTGTATGTAATATATTATGATTATTTATTAAATATATATTATATTCTTTTTATTATTATTTTAATAATATAGTTGATTTAATAATAAATTATGTTATAATTTATTAATTATTAATTCATATTTGCATTTTGATTATTATTATATTTTGCTGACTATATTATAAATTAATAGTATATTATATTATTATTATATTGATGATGAAATGTTATATTAATAATATAAAATTTATATTAATAATATGTTATGTTATTATATTATTAATTATTATATTAATAAATAATATAATGTATAACAATAATATATTATTATATCACTATATTATTATCATATTTTGTTATTCATTATTATATTAATAAATTATTATTATCAATTATTAATATCTTAATATACTAATGATAGATTATTTTATACTATTATTTTATTTGTTCATTAATTTATTTTAATATTAATTATTAAATCCTATTCTAGGAAGGGAACATTACAAACGGCTTGGAAATATCTCTTAATACGAAGCCCACATGGGGAGAATTTGTGGAATACATAAAAGAAGCATACTTTCCGGAGGATGTATATGAACAGAAATATATAGAATGGCAGCTGCTTCAACAAAAGAGGGATCAATCTATGCAAGATTACACCAATACATTCCATTCACTCTCAACAAAACTTGGTATTGAGGATTCAAAGAAGCATCGAATTCTGAAATATCATAGTGGACTTCACATGTATATTCAGACAGAGATGGAATTTTTGAATATTGAGACATTACCAACTGCCTATAAATATGCTAAAAAAATTGAAGAGAAATTCAAGCAGAAAGGGAAGAGAGACTACTTTGCAAACAATAAGCCAAGGGTTGAAGATGCAGGAAAACAGGTGACCAAGGAGCCTCACGCAAAAAAGACACAAACAAATACAAGCATGTGGTGTGAGATGCATAAGTCCCCAACCCATAATACAAAAGATTGTCGAAGTATTAAAAATCTGATGACAGAAATACGAGGAGAGGAAGCTAAACCTGAATCATTACCAATAGACACTTCTAAGCAAAAGGACAATGATTCTGTTAGAAGTTGTAATCTTTCCTTGGTGTACTTATAAACCAAGGTTAGATCTTTTCTTCTCTTCTAATATATTATGATATAAGTCAAGGTATCCTAATATATTTCTTTTGTCTTCTTTCCACTTCTTTCTATTTTGTCCTCTAATAGAATAAGTGAGGACAAATAATTATTTGTAATTTAGTTTATTCCTCCTTATGAGGAATCTCACACTTGGCCTCACACACTTATGAATGGTGGCATTCATTCTCATGGGAGTTACATTTTGAACTCCTTCTCTCATCTCTACTTATAGAGATATTTCTCCTTTCTCCTCACTACAACACTTCTTCTCTCTCTCTCTCTCATTCTTCAAAATCTTGTATGAGCTAAAGCTCTCTCTCTCTCTCTCTCTTTTTGGCTATTTTGCCCATTCATAATTCACGGGGGTTTTTTTATGCTTTTCCCCCTTCAAAAACTTCTTGTCTCCTTTGTTGTTTCATTTTGGTGTATGCTCTAAGGATTAGCTTGATTCATGATAATCTTCCTTTTTCCTTACTCAATTGGATTAATTTGTTCCTAGCTCGAATTTATTTTCCATTTTAACAGATTCCATCATAGAATCAGACCCATATGCCATAGTTGCAACTGCTAAACATCTGCATCATGAAGATGAAGAGAGATTATTTCATTCACAAATGTGGGTTGATGGAAAGCCTCTACATTTTCTTGTTGACAGTGGAAGCCAAAAGAATTTGATATCTAGGGAGACAGTCAAAAGATTGAATTTGAAAGTGACAAGACACCCATAGCCATACTCTATGGGATGGGTAAATGACGGACAAGATATTCAAATAAATCAACAGTGTCGTCTACCATACTCAATCAAGCCTTTCAAGGATGAAGTGACATGTGATGTAGCACCATTGGATGTATGTGATGTCTTGCCGGGGCAGCCTTACATGTATCAGAGGCATGGAGTGTATGAATCCAGGCCACGTAGCATTACAATCAAGCTTGATGGGAAGAGGTATCGGATACCAAAGGTATGTCCAACACAAACCGCTTCTTTAATTAGTGCTAAACCATGTCAATGTTTGATTGCTTGTACTGGAGCTTTTGTTCTGCTCATGGTTCGCCCGGAACAAACAAAGTCAATTGTCCTTAATACACATGCAAAGGTAACCATAACAAAAAATCAACAAAATCAGATGGACAAAAAAATGATTTCTGCAAAAGAGGTTGCCAAGTTATATTTTGACCATGTTTGGGTTCATTTGGTTTGTCAAAAAGCATTATTTCTAGTAGGGATAGCAGGTTCATCAACAAATTTTGGTCTGCACTATGGGCTAAAATGGACACAAAGTTGACAAATTCCACAACATTACATCTCCAAATAGATGGGCAGACAGAAGTGGTGAATCGAATGATAATTCATATCTTACAGATGTATCATTCAAAATATCCTCACACATGAGATTCAAAATAATTAATTGATAACAGTAGACACCTAGTTCATCAGATTTTGGAGCAGAGTAATCAGAAGTATAAGGAAAGGCATGATAAACATAGAACCCCTCATCACTTTCACATTGGTGACAAGGTATGGTTACATCTTCATGAAGAGCACCTTCACGGACCAAACATGAAGCTTCGTCCTCCTCGTTATGGCCCGTATACTATTGTGAAGCAGGTGTTTCAAGCTGGTCAGCATCCTCATCAAGGCAATTGGTTAACTAAGGAACAAATTGAAGAACAATTTCCTCATATGTTGCAGAAGAGTAGTGCAATGGGGCCCATTCATTGCCTCTCAAGGGGGAAGGAATGATCAGTATGGAATTGGGAAAATACTAAAATCTAATTTTTCAGTATTTTCTATGTCTTAGTAAACTGCATTTTTGGAGGTCTACGGGGTAACCTTGGTTTCACCTTCCAGTTTTGGGTCTATAATTTTGGATTATTTTTCCAACAAAGTAAACGGTTCGCAAATCGGACCTAGGACTAGAAAGTTATGTCTTCTCCAAGTAGGCCTAAATTTTAATATAGTTTTTTGAAATTTTTGGTAGTTTTAATAAGTTTATTTGTAATAAACATTATGACGACTCTTCATTTCGTTTGCAAGAGATTCTAGTGACTCTTGGGATCCTTCATGTTTGTATAAACTCCAATTTCGAATAGAATGGATCAGTTTTTGGCTTGCAATTCTGTTGTTCATCTTTATTGTTTTTATTGAATTCAACAATACCACAGGTTTCACACCAAGTATTGTTATCTGATATCTTAATTCAGATCAGATCTGATATCATTGTATTTCCCATTGTTATCAAGGAAAAATCATAAATTTATGGTGTGTTCCTTCATCATTTGTTTCCCATGTTATTGTTTATTATTTATAGATATTTATCTATTATTTGGCATTGAAAACAAATATCAGACACAAATTCAAAACTCGTAAATTAGATTTAAGGCAGTTAGCATGACAACTATTTGACAAAGTGTCAAACAGCCAAAACTGAAAATTCAGATCAGAATTAGCAGGGGTTCTTACAGGATTGTTTGTTATAAACAATTTGCTATAGTCTTTGCTGCAAATGCTCTTTCGCATTTGTGAGCTTGGTTTGGTTAAAAATTTAATATGCACTGCACTCTTTGATTTTCTCATTACTGCGATTTAACTTTATTTGTGGGCTGTGCATTCCTTTTGTGCTTCCATCTACACTAAATAATTGGGAGCGCATAAACTATAATTTCTGTTTGGAATTTTTTACTGACAAATTGCCTAACCTAGCCATTGTAATTACTTGTTTGAATTAAATTAAATTGGTGAAGTGGTCATATGTTGTGGCTCGCCATCCTTGAGATTATTCGCAGGCCTAGATAAAACTGGGGATCACCTATTGGCTGAGTAGCTGGGGAAACTAATTACAGGGAACCTCCTTGCTTCTCAATCTATACTCTACCCAGGTTAATTTACTGCAGGCCACTAATCGATCAGTTAGTTTAGAGATTAAACGGAATCTGGATGGTGTTCACCGTTTTAGGGAACTAATATTAAATTCTGATTATTAATTGTCCTTTTTAAATTTCTTTAATTTTAGGATCTAAATTTGTTTGGTTTGCTGTCAGTAATTCTGTGATCTGAAATAGAAGAAAAAATGTATAAATTCTGAAACCCAAAAATCTATGTATAAATACAAAAAAATGCATTTGTAGTTAATTGGTTTTTTTTTTAATTCCTCACATTTTGTGGAGAAAAATTTAAGGTAGATTTTTGTACTTTCTAGATCAGCAGAAGTTGTCATTCACTCAATTAAACATTCACAAAGTTTTGGCCCAGACATCACAGTACCAGAGTTTAAGCCAAACATTTATGTTTTAAGCTGTATTTGATATTTGAGCTGTGCTAAGAAATGTGAAAAAAGAGGCTGCCTTTGATTTTAATTCTAGAATTAACATTTCCTAGATGTATAGAGTGTATTAGTGTGTATTCCTACTTAAATTGATGCTGTCAATATTTATCAAACTGCAAGCCGTAGCTTTTTGCCAAAAAGGAAACTTCTGTTTGTCTATTGTTAACTTGGCACAATGGTCAAGTTATCACATAAGTATAGTATTGCCTTTGACAATATGGCAATGTAAAGAGATATATTCTTTCAATTTGTTCCAGATTTCTTTCATTCTTGGTATAAATCTCAGTTTCTTGTTGTTGATAAATCCAATTCATGTCTGATTGCATTTTTCACGTTCTTTCCAAATCATGACATTTAACCTAGCTTGTGAAGTGAGTTTATTGCTGTTGAACGTTTCTTGCTGTTCTCCTCTTACCACATAGGTATATCTTCATCCATTTACTTTCATTGTGGTTGTTTTTATACTGCAGGCTGTATGTGGAAGTGCCAAAGGGCGAGTGACCAAAAATGCAACAAAGAGAAGTTAGTTTTCTTGGCTGATAAAGTGGAGATTCAGGTAGTTTAAAGTCAACTGCAAAAATCAATAAGAAAGGTTTGATGCTACAGAAAGAAACATAATAAAGAAAGAGAGAGGAATTAAGGAGAAGAAAAAGAAGCTTTAAAAGGGAAAACCAATGGGGAGATATCATTTGTAAGAACCCCCTGTGGTTCTAACTCTGACAAACACCAAATTGTTTCATTTTTATAGATGTTTGACATTTTGTCAACCACTTTACATACAAGCTCTGTTTCTTGTTGGGTTTTTGCAAAGCTTAATACTCTTTCAGTTTTTGAAATATATGCTTTAAAGGTTTTAGACCCAATATAGAATTTAAATAACATTGCTTGCAAATAACAATTTACAATGCAACTATTTCCTTAAAAACCTTATTCCATTATTCTCCTATGAAATTCTTACTTTAATAAATACAAAGCACATGAATTGAATATAAAACTACTGGAGAAAAAAACTGTGACTGTCTGCAAGCATCAAACTGACTCCCTAGATGATAACGCAGCCTTGGAAATTATCAAAGTTTGACATTGAATGCTTGGAATTCCAAGAGGATGCACTCTTGTCCAAAAAACATGCTCCATATACTGTATACGCTGCCCAGAATTCTGAAAGCAGCCCTATAAATTGGACGCTGCCTGCAAATGATGATTGGCAGCCCTCGATACCCAGACACAGCCCCTTCTTGTATTACGCTGGCCCCCCAAATAGAAAACACAGACCCTTAAAGACCAAGCAATCTGCAATTATGATAATCTTCAGCCTTTGCAAATTGATATCTGTAACTAAACGTTGTAATACTTATGCAAATCAACCACCAATTGTAACAATGGATGGCACTGAATGATGCCACCTCCAGGCACAATTTCACTGGATAGTTTCACCAGTTCAGAGTGCACAACAGCTGTAGGAATTCACAATTTCTCAAGCTCTTCCTTTTGAAACCCTTGTCTCAAAACCATTCACAAATTCACAAAATCCAATGCACAATAGAATGCTTTTCTCCTTGCATTGAATGCATTTATAATTCTCTAGTGCAAATCGGTTGGATGCTTCTTGGACACAGTTTTCATGACTTAAAACATAACTAAGGCATTTTAAAAATATTTGTTTTTATTGCCATGTTTGAAATATAATAGTTTATTACATTTCCCTCCAAATATAAGCACCAAGTCAAAATAAACATTTAATGCACTTGAGCACACTTTATAATGTAAACTTTATATTTAATTTAATTAATGATTAATAAAGACTTTAATAGCTCATTAAATTCTTCGAAGGACCTGCTCCCAATCTAGGTGCTCACTGCCTAACTCAGATGCCAAGGTGCCCTCTCGAAAATAGCACTGACCATAAATTGACTTACTATAAATAGTAAGTCCCAAACTGGAAGTTTTGTCGATGTCCCCACAACTCCATGCTACTACCAACTGTTCAGGTGCCCTGCTCAAAATAGAAACCCTAACTTTCCCGAAATAGTAACTTACTATAAATAGCAAGTATGCCAAAATGACTCAAACGAAGAGCAAACCTGAACATCCCTGACCTCTGCAGTGGGAAAATAGCCTCTGGCTTGACCAACTGAAACCCTCAATCCAACTGATTAACCTAAGAGGTTCAGGAAAAAGCCTAATCCCTCGAAATTTGATGCTTGTGAAAAAGGGGACATTACATCATTGGATAATGCAGATAAACAAGAACAAATAGCAGAAAATCGAGGAGGAAGCATTTAAGTGCAAAACTGTAGTGTCCCCTTTTTCAGATAACTTCGAATTATGGGACAATTAACTTGAATCCTTTATACTTATTATGAATTACAATATTTGATACCACTATGGACTTATGTAATTGATAATATTAAGACAATGATGTATTAAATTAGAATTATCAATACCACTCGCTATCACTAATTTGTTCCATTAGATGTATACTTAAGTGAACTGACCTTGTAGTGCAATGATCCTCATGATTTCTGCTATATCAGATATGGCAACTTAAATATGCAAGATGATATCGATAATATTGCTATATCTGATGTGGTCCTTAATTTTATGAAATGAAATGAAAGAAAATTGTAACATCCCCTCTTCCTGGATTGATTATGACTTAATTATTTGATATGCAACCTGTGCCCAATTATCTGTTAAATCTGCTTTGCTACCTCAGTTCTATAGTCTTTAATATTGCTAATCAAATTTATCACAACTGGTATGAGTTTTGTTAATACTTTCTTGATTGTTATTAGACTTCCCACTACAATTTTATTTTGTTCGCACTGTACAAATATTGCTATTTATAATTTAGAAGACTGTATTTATCTCTTATTATTATATAAATATTCAATGTTGGTATAGGTCTGATTGCTGATTATATTTATATCATATTGATTAATGATTGTGTTTAATTTGGATAATGATTGATTACAAGTGCTGACTATCCATGGCTGGTACTTATTCTTAATGCTAGCATATATTCCTTCTATCTTATTCGATACTTGCTGCCCCTTTCTTTGATCACTCCTTTCCCTCATTTATACCCATGATGGGTAAGCAAGGGGAACAATTTCCCTTCAAAGATGTGACTTTATTACATAGTTATATTATTATAATATATGATAATATAATGTCCCCTTTTAGCTCACCATGGTTCGCGGTTTGGATTAGCCTATTAGTGGCCCTCGTAAGCTAAGTCGGTTGGTTAGGGAGTCCCGTTTGGCAATTCAGTGGAACAATTCCCTTCCGGAGGTCAGAAGTGTTTAGGATTCCTCTTCGTTTGGGTCAATTTGGTACACTTACTATTTATAGTAAGTCATTTATCTAGCATTTCTATATTTGGCAGGGCACCTGGACTGGCCTCAATTGTAGTGATGACCTCTGGCACCTTTCCTTGATAACCTATTCAGGGATTTACTAATTCTATTAAATCAAGGATGATAGAAATGGACCCTTACTATTTTTAGTAAGGCACCCCGGTTAGCAGACAATGCAGTTGGCTACCTACTAGTAAAGTCAGAATTGCTTTGTGATGATTAATGATGGAGTTATAATATTATAATTATTATTAAAGTTCTACTTTAATAATAATTAATTATTAAGTGCATATCATTAATTGAATTATGAAGTGACTATAATAAAGTTATAATATA
>MU224516.1:2415815-2480258 GCA_018584345.1 Thuja plicata
CAATCCATTGATTAATTGAAAAGTCCTGCTTCTAAGGACTAACTTCCTTCGTTCTCCTGGGAGCATGTCCGGAGGGAACCCAGCTGTGGACAAATATTCCCCTACACTTGTATACCACTTAGGGAGTCCGGCAATATGAAATAGATGTGCGTCTGGAAAATCGTCGTTTACTCCCAAAGGTGGCTCGCCAAACTTGATCCGTGACAATTGGTCGGTGATCACGTGGCTATGTCCTAACCGTACCACAATCTTAAATGTGAACTCCTGTAGTAAGAGGAGCCATCGACTCACTCTCCCTTGGATAATAGTTTTGTTGACCAGGTACATGAGAGCCTGGTGATCCACATAAAAGATGAATGGTGTGGCTAGTAGATAGTGCCTGAATTTCTGAACAGAGTAAACCATCCCGAGGGCCTCCCTTTCTGTGGTGCTATAATTCTTCTCAGCATTGGACAACAATCTACTCGCGAAGTATATAGGATGATCTAGTCCATGCCCTCCTTCCTGAGCGAAAGGTGGCTCCGATGGCATAATTTGATGCGTCCACGTGTACATGAAATTCTTTGTCCCAATTGGGGAATGCAAGAATTGGGGTGCCCAACAACCTTGTTTTCAAATTTTGGAAAGCTTCCTCCTGCTCCTTCGTCCAAACGTACGGTTCTCCCTTCCTCGTGAGCCTATCCATCAGATATGATATTTGTGCAAAGTTCTTGATGAATCGGCGGTAGTATCCGATGTGGCCCAAAAAATATTTGACGTCGGTCACGTCCGTTGGGGCCTCCATTTCGACGATTACCCGTACCTTGTCTGGGTCTATTTTTAATCCTTCTTTGCATACGATGTGTCCCAGCAACTTCCCTTGGGGTACCATGAACCGGCACTTCTTCGGGTTAAGTGCCAGACGGGCCTGTCTACATCGCTCCATACACTCCCCCAGAGCCGCAATGTGTTTGTCCTGCCCGCTAAATATGGACCAATCATCCAGGAATGCTTTAAAGTTTCCCTTTGACATCTTGTCAAAAATATGCAAGATAATCCGCTGGAAGGTAGCCGAGGCCGAAGGGCATTCAATTGTATGCGTATACACCATCCTCCGCTACAAAGGTTGTTTTCAATTTGTCTTCCTCCGCAATCGATATCTGGTTATATCCCGAGAACCCATCCATAAAGGAATAGATCTCGTGACCTGTTACTTCCTCCAATATGCTATCAGTGAAAGGAATAGGGAAGGGATCCTTAATTGTTACTGTGTTGAGGCATCTAAAATCTACACAGATGCGGATCTTATCAGCCTCTTTCTTTAGAGAGATTACTATGGGGGAGACCCACTCACTTGTGTCAACCCGAAAGATATTATTGGCTTCCAACATCCGTTCAATTTCCGTCTCCACCCTTGCTGCGTAATTCTTGTCATTCTGTACTCTCTTTCGCACAGGTTGGGCTCCTGGAACCAAGGGGATCCTGTGTACGCACAGCTCTGGAGGGACACCCTTCAGGTCTCTGTAGGTCCAGGCGAACACATCTTTGTATTCGGTGAAGATTTTAAATGCTGCTGTCTTCAATACCGGGTTCCAGTCGTCTCCCATTAGGATGATTTTTGGGTCTTTCTCATCCCCCAAGTTTATCTCCTTCAACTTTGCTTCTTTGTATTGGATTGGTTCGTCCTTGGCAAATTCATGTGCAGGATTCTCCTTTATTTGGGCTTCTCCTTTATATTCTTTGTATTCCAGGGGAAACTGGTTGGGGTCTTCCTCTACCTGCAACATGTTGCACGGAAACACTTCGTAATCTTCCATCTGCCAATGGTAGAGCCCATTTAATGAATCTAGGTCATCTTCTGAGTAATTTTCGAGTTCAAGTACCCCTTCTTTGTTGGGCTCCATACGTTGTCTTCCTTCGTCGGCGTCTTCTTCGTTGTCAGATCCCGACGAAGATGCCAGCTCTTCACTAACCAACTGATTCCTCAAATCAATTGTAAACTTCCGACCATCTCTCTCCATGGAAATTGCATTTCGTTTCCAGTCGTGTTTGGCTTTTGCTTGTACAAGCCATCCTCTCCCGAGGAGGGCGTCGTATCCCTTCTTCTTTACAGGGATGACTACAAAGTCCATTACAAATGGTTGGGTGCCAATCATGACCCTTTGTGCCATTAATGTCCCTATGGGTTTGATCCCATGCTAGTCCGCTCCTACCAGTTGGAAGGTTGGCGGCCACAATGTTGGTCGCCCAAGATTCTTCCATGTTTCCTCGGGTAGAACATTGACACCCGATCCCCCGTCAATGATTGTGTCCGTCAGTATTTTGCCGAGAATTCCCATCTCTATTACAGCAGGGTGCCTCCCCGTGTTGAGTGCCAGCAACATCGGGTCCTCAACAGATTTTCCCTTCCCAAAGGGTTTTGCCTTTTCCATCGCCGTCAGTACGTTAGGAGTCGGTATTGTGTTAAGGAGAGTTGTTCTTAACTATGGCATGGTTGTAAGGAGGTCTCCCAATTGGACTGGGATTTCCATCTGCATTAATTGCCTTAGGATGTTGTGTTTAGCCTAGCCGCCGTGAGAGGTTCCCGCGGCATCGTGCGTCTCTTTCCATTCGGCCATCATTCTGTCGATTTCTTCTTTAGCCTCTCGCACTCTATTCTTCTCAGTTTCGGGATGTGGATAGGTACCCTTCTTTGCTTGCCCTCGGGTAACTACCAACACCTCCTCTTCGTTGCCTTCAATGTTCAGTAAGTTTACACCAGGTTTCGGGCATTTTGTCTCATCGTGGTGTCCGGGCCCGCACCATTTGCACAGGAATTGCGGCTTTTCCCCCTTCGCGCACTCCCTCGCAAAATGTCCCCATTGGTTGCATGCCCTGCATTGGATCATTGGCCTCCCCATGGCATCGTACTGGATGCGACTCCTACCTCTGTCAGTATTATTGTTGTCGTTTCCTCGTCCTCCACGACGGTTATTATTCCTATAGCCGCCTGACGAGGCCGTGTTTTGTGTGTTTCCCGTGGCTGTGGAGGTTGACGGTTCCTGCATGAACAAGACTTGTTGGTTGCCCCATGTCTTCATGTTGAACGGACATTCCTTTGTGGAATGGCCCGCCATTTGGCAAATATCGCAAAACATTTTCTTGGGGCATGCCCCCTTCGTATGACCGGCCTCCTTGCAGTCCGTGAACCACAACTCTCCTTCATCGTTTCTACTCGTGCTACCCTTCATGTTTTTGAATTCTTTGAGCATTCGTTCCATGTCCTTCTGTAGTGCAGTGACTTTCTTCTTCACTTCTCTGTCACTGCCGCTCTCCTCTCCCGAAGTGTCGTCCTCGTCCTCCTCGGAGGAAGAAGACTGGTTTTCCTTCTTTTTCTTTGACGTCTTTTGCTCGCTTTCCAGGTCCATTGCCCGGTTATATGCATCATCGTAAGAGGTGGGAGGAACTATTTTCATCTTCCTCCGGAGGTGCGACTGTAGTCCTTCTACGAACCATGTTTTCTTTAAGTCGTCGGCTGGCTGACTTTCCATTTTTCCGACAAGTTCTTTTAGCCGTCGCCCATAAGTCCGTACAGTCTCCTTCTTTCCCTGCTTAGTTCCATATATTTTCGAGACGATTTCATTGTCGTCTCGGAGGAGCCTAAATTCTTTTTCGAATGCCTTTTCTAGCAAATCCCACGTGGTCACTCATGTTTTATCTAGGTCGGAGTACCAGTCAATCGCTACCCCTCGGAGGGTTGTTGGAAATTGTTTCATCCACTCATCCTGGTCAGCGACTCCATTCGCCGACCAAATCATCCTGCACGTGCGGCAATGCCGAACGGGATCTTTTCCATCACCGTGGAATTTTGGTAACTTCTCCTTGTTACCGGCCATATTAGTCTTCGGTGGTGGGCAGTTGGTCTGTACCAACTGCTGCGTCGCTAGTTGGGTTGGAGGTGTTTGTTGTACCGGCTGTGCCACAGGCTGGGCTAGTCCTTCCCGCGTCGGTCCTCCGGATGTGTTTTTAGGGTTCACTGATGTTTCCGAGCTACTGGGAGTGGTGTGATCCTTGTGCCTTTCTGTCACTTCGACACTTTTAGCGGCAACTCCACACCCGTACTCTCTCTGTTTGGCTTCCTCTTCAGCCTTCCTTCTGGCTTCTGTCCGTGGGGTTAATGTTAGGGTCTCAAACAAGCTTGTTGTTTCCTCCAACAGCTCCTCGTCGTCACTGCTGCCGTCCTGGTTAGGTTCCTCTCGACCGTCGCCTTCACCTACCCCCTCCGGCAGTCTTTCGGCACGTCTCCTGAATCTCTCCCTTCGCTTGGCTTGTTGTTTGTCGAAAACTGTCTTTCGGAGAGCTTGTTCTCCTTCGAGATCCCTTTTTAAATTCCTATTTTTATTTAATTGATTGGGCATAAATGCTTTCTTTACTCCAATGATCAACACAAAGTTTGCAAAATAAACGGACACTTTTTATTCATTCATGTTTCTATTACAATATTTCAAATGAATGACCTCGTCATTCTTATTTTTCCACTGTGTCCCTTCTTCCTTCGGTCACCTTTAAACACGCCTATTCCCTACGACGTTTGCCATCGCATTCCTCTTCAAGTCGTTTACTCTCCCGTTCATGATACTCTCAGAGGATTTCTTGTCGTCGTTCCTCCCGAGCACTTTCTTCCACACGAGCGCGTTGTGCCAGTGAGACTTGTGCCAACAGCCATGGAAGGTGATTTAACAGACGATTGGCTACAGGATTAGCCTCGATGGTAGACCACACTGCACTCTGTGGGACTTCTGCTTGGTACGCTTCCCGACGGACGTAAGTTTCTATCGCCACCTGAAATAGAATTCTGAATTCCCGTGTTTGGTTATCTTCCCCTTCGTACAGTTCCGTACATGCATCGTCTGCCTCGGGGTTTATTTCGTCAACAGATAAGCCCATTGTCTTCGTACGCCATCCAATTCCGAGTCCGTCTGGGCAGCGGTGCCAAATGTTTACCCGCTGGGGTAACCTAGTTTAAGCATAGACGTTATAGAAACACAAGTATATAATAGTAGAGTCTTTCATTATTCATTCATAACTGAAGTACATTCACAATAGCAACAAAACCATGATGCCTTCAACTTAGCAAATACAACGTATATATAAAACCTGAAACGGTGCGAACAAACGTCGCCACCCGTTCCCAACCGACGGTAGTAACCAAGTACCGTCGGCGCATACCTAACTAAGTCCAATATACGGCTAACAGTTCGCACTGTACAAATATTGCTATTTATAATTTAGAAGACTGTGTTTATCCCTTATTATTATATAAGTATTCAATGTTGGTATAGGTTTGATTGCTGATTATATTTATATCATATTGATTAATGATTGTGTTTAATTTGGATAATGATTGATTACAAGTGTTGACTATCCATGGCTGGTACTTATTCTTACTGCTAGCATATATTCCTTCTATCTTATTTGATACTTGCTGCCCCTTTCTTTGATCGCTCCTTTCCCTCATTTATACCCATGATGGGTAAGCAAGGGGAACAACTTCCCTTCAAAGATGTGACTTTATTACATAGTTATATTATTATAATATATGATAATATAATGTCCCCTTTTAGCTCACCATGGTTCGCCCATGGTTCGCGGTTTGGATTAGCCTATTAGTGGCCCTCGTAAGCTAAGTTGGTTGGTTAGGGAGTCCCGTTTGGCAGTTCAATGGGCCAATTCCCTTCCGGAGGTCAGAAGTGTTTAGGAATCCTCTTCGTTTGGGTCAATTTGGTACACTTACTATTTATAGTAAGTCATTTATCTAGCATTTCTATATTTGGCAGGGCACCTGGACCTGCCTCAATTGTAGTGATGACCTCTGGCACCTTTGCTTGATAACCTATTCAGGGATTTACTAATTCTATTAAATCAAGGATGATAGAGATGGACCCTTACTATTTTTAGTAAGGCACCCCGGTTAGCAGACAATGCAGTTGGCTACCTACTAGTAAAGTCAGAATTCATTTGTGATGATTAATGATGGAGTTATAATATTATAATTATTATTAAAGTTCTACTTTAATAATAATTAATTATTAAGTGCATATCATTAATTGAATTATGAAGTGACTATAATAAAGTTATAATATAAAGTCACTTTAAGTTATTCTAGCTTGTTCGAGAAACTACTTCATAAAGAGGAATTAAAAGTAAAGAATGTTTTATCCCACATTGCTAAAAGTACATGCATTCACCAATTAAAAAGCTTTATACACAAGGTCATCCTTTCATTTGAGGTTAGGTTATGAGATTGAAATATTGAGCTTTCTCTTGTTGCTGGACACAGTGACTGGTTAAGTTCTGGGAATGGAAACCCTTGGGACGAAGAAGGTATGGACGAAAACCCAAGCCTTCAAATTTGAGGTGGATTTAGATCAGAATTCACCAATAGAGTAAATGACAGATTTTGTTGTGGAGTAAATATTTTTCTGGTAGCAAATAACAGTCATTATAGCAGCAGGTCTAGATGCTAAAGCCAAGGTATTGTGGTTATTTCCTTCAGCATTTGATAGTGAACAGACCTGGTTGGGCGAGGGTTTTGACAGGGATTCAAGCTTGTGAGCTGGGAGCATGTGTTTGGGACTGTGAGAGTGTTTGGCATTGATTCTGAAGTAAAAGGCCAGGGTCTTTTTAGTATTACTGCTGTACGTCACTAGGGGTAAGAAATAGTCAGCCGCCTACACAAGGAACTTGCCTTCAGCTGGAATGATCAGAATTAAGAGACGGCTAGGCGCTGGTGTTTCATACTTCAAGGAATTCTCACTGTGTGGCTACAGCCTGGGAGACATATGGACTGATTGTGAGTCGTCTTTGGTAATTTTCTTCAAGTCTGAAAGTATAAATGGTTTCCCTTATTGACATCTTGAAAGCAATCTGCCTAATGATTAATGTAGCAGCTACTATGTTATGCAAGCAAATAATTTGTGAAGTCTGGAACTGCATGATGTAATGCCACTATAATGTCAAGGTGCTGATAATGATTTGCAAGCCAACTGTTTGCTTTAATGTCGCTGATATATATATATATATATATGAAATCTGATAACATTGTTTGATTGCAAGCATTGGCATCGATTCATCTAAGTTGTAAACTAGAGCTCCCTCTCTTGTGCAAGTGTTTGATAATATTCCTAGCTACAAATTGCTATGCACATTGTATCCTGTGAATCAAAGAACTCAGAAACTTCAGATCAGAACTCACACACCATTTGTTTAACGAAATACCAATACTTCAAGACTAAGAATTTAAGGACAGAATCGGAAGGAGCTCTTACAGTGGTAGCAATTGTATATCATATCTTGGCAAAAAAATCTCAATATAAACAAAACAAAACAATATCTATCATTGGCTTAGCAATTCAGTGTTTGTCAAATTTAGAACTTGCAGGGGTTCTTACAGTGGTATCAGAGCAGTTTCCTGCCATCATGTTTGGGTTTGAATTAAATATTTGGAGAGCTCACATTGCATCATTTGAATGACCAGCGCTCATAAGTTTTCTGTTATGGGTTACTACAGTATTGTAGGAAAATCCAAAGAAGAGATTGACCTGGATGCCAACAAGATAAGGGAAAGATGTGAACAGGAAGCTCTTCGACGCCTTGAGGGCTATCAGAATTTGTCGGATAAATTTAAAGGATAATACTCTCTTCATGATTATTTGAACTTGTTTGTCACCTAGAGGCCTGAAAAGATTGGGTTGGTAAAGTACAATGGAGGGTGTATAAGGAGGAAATTTCATCTAAAGGGAAAACTTTCAATCATGGGCACACTGTGAGCAAGTATGGTAGAGCTACTAAATCAGATTATGAAGGTGGTCCTACTTCCAAACTCAATGATTGGGTTACAGGAACTCCCATAATGAGCAAGAATGAAATGAGAAGATAGGGTCTATGATTCACTTGCAAAGGTTTTTGGGAGCCTAACCACCAATGCATAGATAATGAGGTAAAGGAGTTTGAGGAAGACCTTGCTAGTTGAGCCATCCGATGAGGTGCTTAGCAACTCTACCTAGGATGTCGATGTGTGCATTGATGATAGCACACATGTTGTCGTTGATCATGAGGTGAGCATAGCAGATACAACATCATATCATAGTGAAGATTTTGATTCACTAAGCTTGCATGGGAATCACAAGTTCCAGAGTCCTCATCATTTTGTTGGGCAACTTAAGGTTAATGACAACATGATTGCCACAGCCATAGAACACTTTGATGCTGCTTGTCAAATATGGCTACATTTGGTTGGAAAACTCCTATGACGGTTGAGCAAGGTTATAGTGGCCTTTCCCTATCAAAGTTCCATGCACTTCGAGAAGCCATTGGAATAATGAAACATAACTCCCTGCAGTTATTGGCTGATAGAGACTATCTTATCAAGTGGGAGTGCACTTGTTATGATGCCTTGAAGGGAAAGGAGGAGGTAGATGAGCTCACCCATGAGTTGGGAGTGACTACGGATTCATTGGAGAGAGCGTAGTTGGCCCTCCATGAGTCACAGTCATGGATTGAGGAGCTTTTCGTGGAGTTGAGGTTGGCACAGTCTTCACCAACTACAGATACAGTTCAGTCTTCTATAGTGGCTGTTGGAGATGATCTTATATCCACGGATTACAGATGTGAGCGGGTTGAGGATGTGGCTACATCCATCGCAATTACAAGTACAGTTGCTATAGTTGGGATGAATGCATCTGTTGAGAGCAGCGGAGAACCACGTGTTGCATCAGGTTCTCCTATGGTTACATCCACCACAGGTGTTGTTGGTGATGAGTCAGATGACAGAGGTTATATTCAGAGCTTTGACAATCAATGCTTGACCGAGGTGGGAGGTTTTTATTGTGACTGCATGGGGAGGGGTACTCATCACCACCTTTCTGATCCACACACAGAGGATTTGATGATGCATCCGTGTGGATTACCTTCGAGGTTGTACCCAGAGGGGGATGAGTATTTGCCATTTGTAGTAGATGGGATCAATGGCTGCAAGTTGGATTACTTGCAGAGTCAACACATCCATGGGAGCCTTGCAGAGGATGGAGATAGTGGTAGTGATACAGACACTTTCAAATGTTCTTATCTGCATAGTACGGCTGGATGTGAGTTCAGTGTGCTTTGGAACCCGAGTGATGACAAGGCTAGCACTACAGTTTGGGTGGGTCTCATTGATTGGCTTCACCACTTTGGGCATGGTGAAGTTGAGTTCAGAGTTGAGCAACAGGAATGTGAGGATGTTCTTTTTGGCAGGCTTTTGTTCAGATTTTGGGATCCTTCTATTGCATCGGGATTTCAAACAGGGCTCGTAGAGGAGTTTTGGGATGTGTACAAGGTGCCGAGTACATATGGTTTTTCTTTGCCTCCTATGCATGACCCCTTTTAGATGCACAGTTTAGTTGCGTATGGGTTGTACAATGTGTGTGACAACTCACCTTGTGCAGTTTGGGGAAGCAAGCTTTGTCAGCCTTCTGAGTTGCTTCCCTATGAGATATTCACTCCTGCAACATCACAGTCAGATTCAATTCAGTTCGGGAAGTTTTGTCAGTTAGATTTGCAATGATGTTAAAGGAGCTAGTTGGTGATCATAGGGACATTACACAGTTCTATTCTTGGGATCCGGGTGGATTGGAGTGTTATTTGTTTTTGAGATTGCCCGGGGACAAGCAATTTCAGAAAGGGCGGACTGTAATGTCCCATTTTTACCTCACCATGGTTGGTGGTTTGGATTACCCTATTAGTGGCCCTCATAGGCTAAGTCCATTGGTTAGGGGGCTCCTGATTGGCAAATTCAGTGGGCCAATTCCCTTCCGAAGGTCAGAAGTGTTCAGGATTGCTCTTCGTTTGGGTCAGTTTGGTATACTTACTATTTATAATAAGTTATTTATCCAGTATTTCTATATTTGGAAGGGCACCTGGACCAGCATCAGTAATAGTGATGCCCTCTGACACCTTTGCTTGATCAGCTATTCAGTGATTTACTAATTTTAGTAAATCAAGGATGATAGAGATGGACCCTTACTATTTTTAGTAAGGCACCCCGGTTAGCAAAGATTGCAGTGGGCTACCTCCTGGTGAAGTCAGAATTGATTTGTGATGATTAAAAATGGAGTTATAATATTATAATTATTATTAAAATTATACTTCAATAATAATTAATTATTAAGTGCATATCATTAATTGAATTATGAAGTGACTATAATAAAGTTATAATATAAAGTCACTTCAAGTTATTCCAGCTTATTCGAGAAGCTACTTCATAAAGAGGAATTAAAAGTAAAGAATGTTTTATCCTTTCATTTGAGGTAATGTTATGAGATTGAAATATTGAGCTTTCTCTTGTTGCTGGGCACAGTGACTAGTTAAGTTCTGGGGATGGAAACCCATGGGACGAACAAGGTACAGACGAAAACCAAAGCCTTCAAATTTGAGGAGGATTTAGATCAGAATTCACCAATGGAGTAAGTGGCAGATTTTGTTGAGGAGTAAATATTATTTTTGCTAGCAAATAACAGTCATATTATAGCAGCAGGTCTAGATGCTAACGCCAAGGTATTGTGGTTATTTCCTTCAGCATTTGATAGTGAACAGAGTTGGTTGGACGAGGCTTTTGACAGGGATTAAAGCTTGTGAGCTGGGAGCATGTGTTTGGGACTGTGAGAGTGTTTGGCATTGATTCTGATGTAAAAGGCCAGGGTCTTTTTAGTATTACTGCTGTACGTCACTAGGAGTAAGAAATAGTCAGCCGCCTACACAAGGAACTTGCCTTCAGCTGGAATGATCAGAATTAAGAGACGGCTAGGCGCTGGTGTTTCATCCCTCAAGGAATTCTCGGTGCATGGCTACAGCCTGGAAGACATTTGGACTGATCTGTTTGCTTTAATGTCGCCGATATATATATGAAATCTGATAACATTGTTTGATCGCAAGCATTGGCATCGATTCATCTAAGTTGTAAACTAGAGCTCCCTCTCTTGTGCAAGTGTTTGATGATACTCCTAGGTACGAATTGCTATGCACATTGTATCCTGTGAATCAAAGAACTCAGAAACTTCAGATCAGAACTTACACACCAACTGTTTGACGAAATACCAATACTTCAAGACTGAGAATTTAAGGACAGAATGGGAAGGGGTTCTTACAGTGGTAGCAATTGTATATCATTTCTTGTCATAAACATCTCAATATAAACACAAAACAAAACAATTTGTATCATTGTCTTAGCAATTCAGTGTTTGTCAGAGTTAGAACTCGCAGGGATTCTCACAGATAATATATATTATAATTGCTTATCATATTATTTGATATATTATTATTTAATGTATTATATTTATGTATATTATATCTATTATTTATTTACTATTTAATTATTATATTATTCACTATATTTTACGATTATTTATTTATTTGTCTATTTTTTATATTTTAATATTATTATTTATTTACTGAAATTCTTATTATATAATTATTATTTATTATTAAATCCTATTTCAAAATGAGACATCACAAAAACCGAGAAGGTATTAAACTAGAAAAACAGATCACAGTTAATAATAGAGGTAGTAAAGGACATTAAATTCACAGATGTATATATGGATTACTAAAACTGAACTTGTATTTGAAAGATCCAACCTCCAGAGAATAGCATTGTATAGATTTATTTGAGCATGTTGTATTGAACTACAAAACAGTAATAAATAGTTGTCATGTAATCCTATTGTCTCCATTTTGTTAATGTTCACATTAATGTAACTTGTAAGTTTGGCTTCTATTTTAGGCAGTTTTTAATTTAAACCCCTAAGCTAGACTGCTCACAAGTACAAAAGAACAAGAACACTTCATGTAGCGAGAGAGTCAAGGAAATAGAATGCACTTCGATTGTAAATGAGTAGTTATCATCTGCTAATATTGCAGCAAGGAGCAAATGTGATAAGAGATAACATTCAAAACAACGATGAGATTGCTAAATAATTTCATGTCAAAGTGCTGCTCAAAGGGCACAAAGTAGTTGCACTCTGAGATGCTTGTTCTCAAATGAATCTAATTTCTCATAGTTCCGTAGAAGAGCTTAATTTGAAAATAAGGAAAAACCAAAACCCTATTCATTGGGTTGGCTGAAACAAGGTGCTGAAATTTCAATCAACACAGTGTCCAGAATTCACTCACTACATTGTCCTATCAATTTTAGATTTGTCATTGACTTCCAAGATGGGTGCTTGTTGATGTATATCTTTGGACGTTTTTGGGATTGTATTTGCAAGCCCCTACCTCTATGACAAGGGTCGAGTATCTTGTAAAAGGTTGAACAAATATTGGTTGATCAAATATGGAGAAGAAGTCACAAACAAATGATGTGAGAGGAAATCCAAGGTTTTCATGAAAGTGCAGTCCAGGTTAGACGTTTTATCAACCCATGATAAATTGCTTCTAATTATGTTCTACTCGTTGTTGAGAAGACTAAAAGAAAAACTTATTTAGATATCCTGCCATTTGATGAGAACGAAACTTGATAAATTGCTTCTAATTATGTTCGACTCGTTGTTGAGAAGACTAAAAGAAAAATTTATCTAGATATCCTGCCATTTGATGAGATCGAAACTCAAGGGAACTCCTGCTTCACTTTGGATGTGGAGAAGCTCTATCAAAGAGCATCATTCACACACTATAACTAGGGCATCTTTTCCATCTAGTCTTAGTACAGCACAGATGGCAATACCTGTCTAGGAAAGCTATCCATGGGATAATGTTCTCTGTTAAAATGATGAAAAATTCCTTGACATCCAAAAGGCACAATCACACTTTGCATGATGCTGGAAACTCAGGTAATGAGCATGTATCCTTATAAAATTCACTGCAAACAATCAAAGAAGAAAGAAAGGAAAGAGATTAACTGTTTCCCTGGAAAAATAGGATTTCCTTCTAGTAACTAGGCACAGTATAATTGAGAAAAAGAGAAAAGGATACATTATACCATCTGATTTGCTGAAATAGGAAGGTCGCACATTGGGTTGCCCACAAATCCTTTTACCAGGCCTCCACCAGAAGCAATTGTAGTAATCTGGCCCAAAGGTCCATCCCCTACGAATTGCACCTAAGCATCAAAGAAGACTAGTCATGGTTCCATAGAAAAAAGAATTTGTTGTCAGCATAGTGCAGATGCAACTGCTGTTTATTCATGTTAGAGACAGTAACTTGTCAAGTACTCTAAGTTTAACAGCCAAGTATCTCTGCTGAAACATGTAAAAAGGGAAGATTGTTTTACATGCAAGGTAACAATATTCAGAGATAATGGATGGATTTATAAATACTTGTACAGTTTCAGCATCATCTTTTAAAGCTCCAAGTAAGAGTGTTCCAATTAGTGCACGGCCTAATGCAGCTGCAGCCTGTGTAGCAAAGCATGCAATTAAATAACTTCAACCACAGGAGTAACGACAGTGAGCCATAAAAAGATATAGTCAGACATTCCACAAAATTTAGGAACAAGATAATCCTTCCAAAAATTATTGAGACTTGAATACTCTTCTAGTTTAAATTCAAGACAAACCTGTTAGATTTAGTCCAAAAAAAGGAATGTGGAAACAAACAAGTCCAAAACATTATTGTAAAAGCAAGAAGAGTACGTAGTATATGGAATGGCAACCATATACAAACATCCAGACCAAAGAAAATATATCCACAAACAACAGTAAGCAACTCATACATAAGAATTCAAACAAGACATTTATTCACATTGTTACCATTTTGTTTTTTTCTTTGCAACAACAAAAAATGGAATTGTGTGTGAAAAGGAACCTTTCTTCAATTTGAAAGGGGAAGCTCCCTTATAATAGGAATCTAAACTAAAACAATAGAACACTAGACTGCAGAGGATGATTTACAGCTTTTCACAATATGCAATTTTTCCGCACACAATGAAAACACACTAAAATTACGATATCTTTTGGGTTATGTTACAATTTTTACTTATGTCTTGCAAGACAACGCAAAACTGAACAGCACACAAGGAAACTCTCTTCAAATTAACAAAGAAGCTCCCTGAGATACAAAGCAACTCCTAAACCTAAAGCTGTGAACAACAATTAACAGTCATGCACACAATATAATATTCTCAATGGGGTTTTGAATTTAAGCAAAATAATTGAAAGTAAACTTAAAATATCTTCTCGATCTTTGAAGCTGGGCACAAGTCTTGAAAGGCACTTATCTCACAAAAAAAGGTTTTTATTACAAGAGTTGCAACCAAACAAAGTAAACTGAAAGATGAATGCTTCCTACTAGCTGAAAGCAGAGACCAATAGATTTACATCAAGCGAATTAAATAAAGCCAACGCTAACAATGAAAACAAAGTGCAAGATTAAAGAAATAAGGACCCTCAAAAGCACACAAAGTTACTTGCAAAGACACAAGATGCGCATTAATACAACGCTTAGCACAACACTTTACTAATCCACTTAAAAAAACCTTACCCAAAACAACAGCTTAGATCAGCTACTCAACTAGCAATCTTTACAACATAGGCTTGACTTCCACAAGCATTAAAAGTTTATATGCTCAAAGCACTTAATTATAATCTTACAATAAAGAGCTTTTAGAAAATTAATATATTAAGTAAATATCCCAAAAAGTCTGCTTTAAAACAAGCCTTTCCTTATTGGTTGGAGTGGAAAGAAAACTACTTTTCGAATTAATGAAATGTTAAAGGCCTAAACTAGGCTTATATACACTGACTGATAATAGGATACAAAGAATACCCTCTAACAACTATTTCCGCTACTAAAAATAGAAATTTAAACTTAGATAAGATAAATTTATTAATGTCCAACAAAAGACCATAAAGAGGGTCCAAGGGACTACCGAACAACAAAATAGAGGCCAGCCCACAGCGGGGACACAAAACGGTGCCCAAGAAGGCACAACACCAACAATAGAAGCAAACAACAACAAAGAAAGAGAGGGGGGGGAGAGAGGGGGCAAAGGAGAACAAATAGTGAAACCCCAAACCCCCCTCTACTGGCCTGGACCAGAAGTGAAGAAACCCAAACTAGAGGGGTAAGCCATAGAACTAGCAAGGGCCTTGGGCCGCTTCTATAGACTCTCGAAAGAGGAAGAAGGCCACTGCTGAAAAGAATCCTTTTGGGGCTTCATGGATTTGGTATGGCTAGGAGGACCCAGCTAGCGCTTGGTACCACGAGCAGAAAGGAGCCTAGGGAAGGAGGTGATGAGCTGCCAAGAATGTTGGCTCATGGGATGTTGCCACTAGAGTGAGTAGTCTCAAAACCTCACAGCCTCCTGAAGATAAAGTGCCAGGCACCTCTGATCTATGAACCTGAGGAAAGTGGAGAGAGATTGTGCCTCCACGAAAAGGCAATAGAATATCCCACAAATCTCGTAGTAGATAGGGCAGCGAAAGATAAAATGTGCCTCCGACTCAACCTACCCAATACTACAAAGCTAGCAAACCCTATTCTCTCTATCAAGGTGATGATTGGTCTCGATGCAAAGCGGATGTGAACCAACTCTAAAACAACCGAAATGGATCCAAAGTGAATGCGACCAGCTATGTGATAAGGACGAACAATGAGCCCCATCCTTCATCTCAAGAAAGTGCTCAACATGGAATGTCATCTTAGGATGAAGCCCCCCGTGAGGGTTAACCTAAGTGGTGTGAATAAACTATCAGTATTTGTCTGTTTTGATACACATATTCATCTCCTACCTAGGAGGGAGGAGATGAGGAGAGGCATCAAGTGAGTACTAGAAGGGGGGCAAACAATCCATCTCAATCCCAATAGAGCCAAGAAGGGTCGAAGCCAAAGCATACCAACCACGAACCTGACCCTGAGAAACGAAACCCACGATAGACTCAGAAGAGCAGTAGGCAAGGTAAGGGTACCTGTGATGCCCCTCCACAAAATTAGCAAAACCCCGGAGACGGTGCAAAAATCAAACTAGATCAAAGATGGCCCCAAGCTTAAAGGGGTGAGCCCCAAACTTAGCAAGAATAATATCATGCGGAGTGGACTGCTTGCACTTGATGATGCGTCGAAGAAGAAAAGTTTGGACCTGCTCAACCAAGGCCCAATCTGACTACAATAAGGAGGGCCCCCACACAACAGAGCCATAGAGAATACTCGGTCTAATCAAAGTGTCCATAAGAGTCAACTTGGACGTAGTGTCCTGGAAGTGATGTCGGAAGCACTGTCTCTCAAGAAGGGACAACAAGCCATACCCTTTGTTGATGCACGGCTGGAGGGCAAGTCTCATGCTGAAACGGGGACCGGAGAACTTAACCCCAGGTATGTGTAAGAAGAAGAAATCTCAACCTCCACCCCTTTGAAACATAGCGACCTCGATTATTTTTATACAAATTTGGTACCGAAGCTGGTAATTTTTCTAGAGTCCTGAAATATGGAAAATCTCCTTAAGAGAAATGAAACCTATCGACTCCTAGGACATGCACTAAAATTTGACGAATCCTCTAAAGAATTCACAAAACCCTAACAACAATGGTGAACCCACTGACAAACATCTAAATCCTAGCATGAATGTTGTTAACAGAAAACTACCACCTAAGATTTTAGAAGGTAAAAAATTCTTGAAACTTCAACAAAGACTTGGTAATATCTAGCAACAAGGACATAAAAATTTGAAGAATGCTTGGAATTAGAAATTGAAGTTGTCGCTTTAAGAAATGAAATTGAACAATTCAAAAGTCAGTCCGAAAAAAGAATCAAGTTTGTGAAGAGTTTGAAACATAAAAAGGTAGACAAAAATATATCTGGTTTGGATTTTGACAAAGGTCAAACATCTAGCACAAGTGATTCTTTCTAGGAAAAAGGATAATGATGATAGTTTCATTAAAATCCAACGGCAGAAAAGGCGTAAACAATGGTTTCCTCCTACAAGAAGAGTTGTAGTTAACAGGTTTTTATTTCTATTTTTATGGTTATCGTAACCTATGCAATTATTTTGGTCATAAAACAGTTGATTATGGAATTATGTCGAGGATAACTAATTTTGTTGGTAGAAATTCTTTTGACTTTATAAAAGATTTCAACATGATATGTTATAGTTGTAAAAATATTGGTCATATTGCAAGACGATGGAACATGAGTTTTGCAGAACAAAGGAGGAACGGAAACAAGCTCTCGAGTGATTCTGACAATCTCAAGAAAAAAACAAAGAGAGTATAGAAAAAGAAAAAGGAAAGAAGTCTTAAACATACATGATTTTTCAGACTACATTTCATGTTGAGAAGCAAAATTTATGGATAATATACAGTAGTTGCTCTAATCGCATGATTGGTGATAAGCTTAAGTTTATCAAGTTTACTGAGGAATGGTGGCTTAATAAAGTTTAGAGATAAATCATTAATCAAGATTTGCGATAAAGGTACCTTGAGTCTAAGTGGCACATTAGGAACACATAATATTTGGTATGTTGAAGGACTAAAATATAATTTGCAAGTGTTAGTCAAATGTGTGACAATAGATATTTTGTAATCTTTTAATGCTCAAGGATTTAAAATCAGAAAAATCAAATCAGGAAGGTTGATTGTTGAAGGGAAAAGAACAAGAAGCATTGTCTACCATCTCAAAGAGATAAAAGGTAAAAGTTGTTTGTTAGGGAAAGTTGATGAAAGTTGGCTTTCGCAAAGACAATTCGGTCATGCTAACTTTGATAATCTTGTCAAATTAAGTTCTATGAAATCTGTATGACATGCCTAAAATCACAAAGCCTAAAAACATTGTTTGTAAAGAATGCCAACAAGGAAAGAAAACAATAGTTAGTTTCAAGTCTAAAGAATATTCAAGTTCAAAAACCTTAGAATTAGTTCATACTGATCTTTGTGGTCCTACTAGAACTAAGGGTTTAAAAAATGAGAGATATTTCATGTTGTTTGTGGATGATTTTTCTAGAATGGCATGGGAAACATTTTAAAAGAAAAATCAGAAGCATTTGAAAGATTTAAGAGTTTCAAGCTATGGTAGAGAAGGAATGTGGTCTGAAACTTACGTATCTTAAATCTAATAGAGGTGGTGAGATTACCTCTAATGAATTTGATGAATATTTTGAAAAGCATGCTATCAAAAGAGATTACTCTACAGCAAGAACACCACAACAAAATGGTGTAGTTGAGAGAAGAAATATGACCATTAAAGAAATGGCAAGAACCTTGCATAATAAGGCTAAGATATCTGATGTGTTATGGGTTGAAGCAGTTCATACAACAGTATATGAACACAATTCTGCTACTAAGAAGGGGGGGGAGAGGTTTGAATAAGTAGTCGATATAAACTTTAACTTTTAACCAGTTTGAACTTTTAATGAATCTTATCAAACTTCAATAAGAAAAACTAAAATTGAAACTGGAATAAAAAAGAGATGCAACCACAAGCAACGACAATGCACAAGATTTTACGTGGAAACCTAGGAACTACGGTGAGTAACGCTGCTAGGAACTACTATCCTAATCCAGCCTCACAGTTAAAGAGTTTACAATTTTTAGGGCACCAACCCAAGGAATCACCAAATTTCTATATTCCACAACAACAATACAATGACCTGAGCACCAACTCTGATATTCTCAAAGCACAAACTCTAAGAACATTAAAATCATCTATTACAACTTGGTTACAACTTCTGAAATTTCTCTTTACAATATGAGTAGACAAGTACTATACTTTGAACAAACTTTAGCTATGCCAAAATAAACTGCTACAACTCTCCGTAAACCGAACACAAATTGAAACAATGATTCACATAAATCCAAAAAGCTTGTGTTCTCAGCAAATCCTGAAACAAAACTTGTCTACAATCTTAGAGCAGATTTGAGGGAACAAAATCAGACTTTACTATTAGCACAGATTTGAAAAACAACTCAAAAAACAAAGCACTATATAACAGATTTGATAGAAAAATTATCACTGATATACTTGGCATTCACCTTCAAATAAGTTAACTTCCTTAGAAATATATCAATCTCAGATTTCAGCCAGCAATTTGTCTTCAGAATGACACCGCCAAAATTGATACGCACAAAGTATTTATCATTATTCAACTCTTTCCAACAATCTGCATTCAATTTGTCACAACTCCAATTATTCTTTAAAATATATTAAGCACATGATGTTACACAATTCATCCTTCGCACAGTAAAAACTCTCTTTTTCAGACTCTTTGAAGCAAACTGCTTTATCACCTTTTTCTCCAACACTTACATCCACAAGCCTCATTCAAATGAAAAGCGTGTATTTATAAATTTCATAGAAGTTCCTAAGATCGGTTGGGATTTTGTCCCAACTGAAAACCGCTTAACTACTTCCATCATGGCTTTCGAGTGACCACTTAACTACTACCATCATGGCTTTTGTTTCAACCACCAAATGTAAAGTTTATAAACATTTACAACGATAGAAGGCAGCCAAAAGATCATCTTCCAGTGTGATCTTTCAAGGGTTTTGATCAAAGACACAGTAAACACCTATGCAACCACGATTATGAATTTCTGAGAAATATTTTCTGCAAAATAATAAATGTCTATTCTACGCAAGACACAAACCACGCAACAATGATTCTACAAGAATAATCTTCCTTCTGAACAGTGCTTTCTATTCATTCAAAACCATTCAAATGTTTTTGATATTAAAACAGTAGCAAAACTAGGGTGCTGACCCTTTACAAAATGACTGCCCGAGGGTGTACAAACACAACACACTAACAACAGAAAACCATTAACAAAAGCCTAGGCCAAAAAAATTAAGAATAAAACAGGGGCTATAGGATGTAGCCCCTGAGTGTGCAAACTTGGATGCAACAATTCAGGATCTGACTGCAATCACAAATGATGGTAATAATACCAACAGGACACGTAATATTGGTGCATCTAGCACCAGTGGAACCGTTTTTGCTTCAAATGATCTTGAACTTGCAGAAGTTGGAGATGATGAGAATGCGGATTTTCTTGAGAATCCTTATGATTCCGTATCTGATTAGTGAATCTTGAGTCTTGACTCTTGATTGATGAACATTGAATCATGAACTAAGTTTTGATTTTGTAGTTCAAATTGCATTGGAATCTTGAACATGACTAATTAGTTATTGAACTTATTGCAATTTGCATATTTGTGTCTTTGAAGTTTTAAGTTGAACTATCAAATATGAAATATCTTGAATCTTGATCAATGGTGAAGTATCATACTATCAAATGATTTATTTTTGTATATTTCTTGCATTTCTTTGCATATATAATATATATAGTATGTATATATATATTTTTTTTAAATATATATATATAAACACATCCGCATCCCCCAAAAAAAAAATTCACGCATCCGCACACCCGCATCTCACATCCGCACCCGAATCAGCAACTTAGCTTAAAATGATTGTCATTAAAACATTATCCTTGCATAACCTCTTAATTGAAATATAATATTTCTTTATATTTCCTCGCATTAAATGACATAGCATTTAATTATAAAGTCATTATAATAAATTAATGACTTGACTTTATAAAATAAGCTCGTAAAATAATTAATTAAGTGAACTTAATTAATTATGAACTCCTCAACAATAAAACCCCTCAAGTCAATACAACTGCTCTGCCAAGTCCATCACCAGGACACCCTGCCCCAAATAGACACTGCCAAATATAGACATACTATAAATAGTAAGTCGCTCAAACTGGAAACTCTGCAAATGAATCCACAACTCCACTGATACCAATGCCCAGGCGCCCTGCTAAAAATAGCAATCATGACGATCACCCCAAATAAGCAGTTACTATAAATAGTAAGTTTGTCAATCTAACTCAAACGAAGAGCAATCCTGGCATCACAGACCTCCAGAGGGGAAACTAACCACTGCCTCTACCACATGACCCCCTCCAACATCCCGATTAGCCTACGAGTATCACCGAAATAAGCTAATCTCATGTGCCTAAAAACGGGGACATTACATGGACAGAGCTTCCAGTTTGGGACTTACTATTTATAATAAGTCAAATTATGGTCAGAGCTATTTTTTACAAGGGCACCCGGACTCATGCTATGCACAATGATTAACTCATTCGTCAATTGGCTCAGTTTCAGGTACTTACTATTTATAGTAAGTCAGTGGATGTTAGAGAGGGACCCTTACTATTTTTAGTAAGGCAGATGGATGCACAATGGATACAATGGTTAACTCCCAAGTTCAGACAGAAACAAGAAATAATGATTATTTTTAGTTATTTTATTTTTATTATTAATAAAGTAATACTTTATTAATAATTAATAATAAAGTGCAATTATAAAGTTATATTTTCACTTTATGTGAATGGGGCCACTTAATGACTTAAAAGTCATTTAATAAAGTGCATCACAATGATATAATATAACTTTATGGTTTAAGTGGACTTTATTTAAAAGGGAGTTTTAAATGTTTTAAAAGTATACTTTATATTAAGTGATAAAGTGTTATTTAAAAAGGGAGATATAAGTGTTTAATAAAGTATACTTTATATTTTAATCTGTGCATCAAAAGGAGGGGAATATAATTAAATATTATATTTCAAACTTGCAACAAGTTCACATGATAAGTTATACGGGGTGTAAGCTTCAAGCTTCAAGCTCAATTGTTATTTGGAGATTTATAAATACCTTCAAACAGAGAAATCAATTCATTCTATTGTGCATTTACTTTGTGGATTTGGGGAAGAGAAGAAACAAGGGTTTGAAGAATTTCAGCGTGGTGGAATTGTGAATTCTACACAGGCTTCAGCACTTTGAATTGGTGAAACATCCAACTAATTGTGCAACCCATCATTGGCTTTAGACAGAAGCCATGATTGAGTTAATTGGAGGTGACTTTGGTGTATTGAAATTCATAGATGTTTCAAAAATTGACTACTGGCGTAGAAGATCAGACAGCAATACTGTTTCTTCCAGCCATTAAAGTCTGCATAGGAGACTATTAAGGCTGCCACTGGTCTCAAGGAGTCATGTGAGACGAATAAAATGATTGCAGGTGTTTGCAAGGGCAGCGTTAGGGAGCAAAGAGGCCAGTTTTGATCTAGAAGTGCCGCCATTCCATGATTGCATGCATTGGCAGTAGGATATATTCAATTTCTGAGAGCTACGATCCATTTTTGGGCTCCATTATACCTGCGTTATCATTCCAGGTACTGGGGGTAGGTGATCATTTATATCAGATTGTGGCATTGTTAGGAAATTCATTGAAAGCCAAGAGTCTTGGCTAAATTCATATCAGTATTGCCCTAGAGTTTGCAAGCAATAAGGAGTATTAAGTTGCATGCCATATGTTTGATATAATGTTCATATCTATATTGCTCAAAGTCAGCATGTTAGTTTGCATGCCAACTGTATGATGAAATGTCCATTGGCTGTAGGTGTGATTTGCACTAGTTTAAGTCATGTATTGTATTTGAAATAAATACAAAAAAGACTTGCATCTCATTTTCAGTTTATGGTTAAACTCTTTAGCATTCTTTTCAAACTTCTCTTCATTGGCAATCATCAAAACAACAAACAATCAAACTGAAACAAAGAACAGCCAGTTAGACTTTGCAAGTCAAGTTTTTGACAAAATTCCTTGAGAATCAAATTTGCACCAGGAAAAGCAAGGAATATTACAGTGGTGAAGTTAGAACCAATTGGGGTTCCTACGCCAGAATATGCAAATACGGGGTTTTTAAATGAAAGAAGTGATGTATACAGCTTTGGTGTCCTCCTCGAAGCTATTGTTGGAAGAGATCCAGCTGACTATGGTACACCCGCAAGAGAAGTTAACCTTGTCGATTGGTTAAAGATGATGATAAGAAGTAAACGTGCAGAAGAAGTTTTAGATCCAAGTTTAGAAGACCATCCAAAAGAGCTATCAAAAGGCACATTTGGTTGCATTAAAGGTGTGTTGATCTAGAAGCCCACAGGAGATTTAAGATGGGCCAGGTCATGCATATGCATAAGAACAATGAACTTTTATTTCAACGCGACTGAAGAAACAAAACCAGTCAAGCTAAAGGCATAGAGGCCGGTAAGCAAAATGGTAAAATCTGTCAAGTTCCAAAAGAGGGTACTTACAAAGCTGTAGGATCAAAAACACAATAGTGATGTAGTTGGAGTGTTTGTTCATGAAAGAAAGATGTTGGAGAATAACTACTTTATGTCAATGATGATGTTAATTTTTTGATAGTTTGCAATCCATGATCATTCTTGTCTTTATAGAGATACTCAATTTTTTTTTCGAATGGAAAGATATATGTTTTTTGTCCTCAATGGCTAGATGGCAAGATGGTAACAAGCAACAAAGATGAAGCATACGAAGATTGAAAACTACTTCGACAAGGCCAATATCTCATTTTTTCTTTTATGTTGTGGACTCCAAATTGCCTTTTGTAAATAGTGACTTTTGTCACTTTTGGTCAAAGTTAAGTAGTTGATTCTTTTTGCGCAAAATTTGTAAGGTTAATGACCTCGTTCAATTTGTGCAAAAATAAGTTAGTTACTAACCTCAAAAAGAAGGTAGTTATCCTACGAAGCATATAAATACAAGGCTATTTGTAAATGTAAGGGAGACTCTTACAAAGGGGAGACTCTGGAGAATTTTGTAGAGAACTTTTTGAGAAATTTAATGTTCACACTTAGTACTTAAGGGTTTTTGAATTTGTATATTTTCAAAAGGATAACAAAGAATGCATTTGATTCGTATGTCTTAAATGTGTTTCCTAGTTATTATTATCGATTTCTTGTATGTTAAATTGATAATCCCTGAGTACTTATGATATATGTAAATGATGAAACACAATCATACCCTGGTATCTTGGTTTGAAAGTGATAACTCATTTCTTAGTATGTGGATTTTATTATGTTCCTGGGGAACTTTGAAAATGACTATAATGTTGCAGGGGAGCCTAAGTGCTTACCTTATCCTTTGTACGTAATGTTGTCCTTAGTTCATGAACGACATCACTGTATTGTTCGCTCTCACCTCTCGATTGCCTTTCCTCATACTAACTTTTCCCCAGGTGTGTGTGGGAGATCACAGGTCGCTAACTCTTCCCAAATGTATGTGGGCGAACACAGTACTCCTGCCGTGAGTTTCCTTTCAATCGTTGATTCCCGCTCCAGGTGTCTTCCTCCCTGTCTCCCCGTTGTCCCTTCCCTATGCCAATGACAGCATATATAACGCAGGCTGGTGGGAAAAGCCACTTCCCAAATGTGGCGACTTCCCCGACTTCCTGCGACTCATGTTATATCGTTTATTATATTAAGATTAACATTATTATTAATATTATATTGTTAATTAACGTTTATTATATTAAGATTAATATTATTATTATTAATATTAATAATATATTGTTTATTATAATAAGATTAATATTATTATTATTAATAATATCATCAATATTATTAATATTTTTACTATTTATTAATATAGAGATTATTTTAATATGTATTTGTTGATCATATATATTAATTGATTGATAAATTAATTAAATAAATTTAATTATCAATTATGTAAATTTGCTCATTAATTTGTTATTGATTTATTTATTGGCACTATATATGTATTCATGGCTCATAATAAATTATACTATGTATTATCTGGAATTCAATTAATCTACATATATATTAATGAAGTTATGCTTCCATGTGAAAATTGGAATTATGGCCAAAATAAGGCTCATGACAAATCCGCCCTTCCTAAATTTGCTTGTCCTCAAGCAACCTAAAGTTTGAGTGGGAAGTGAACTCTTCCCCCACCCATGTAGCCTCTTCTAGCAGCTTTTTCCATCTTACTAAGTATTCGGATATGATTCTGTTCCTTAATTTTTTTTCTTGTTTGTCAAGAATAGCCTCTGGCGCTAAGATGAGTTTTTGTAATGTCCCGGATTTGGATATTAAATTAATAATATTAATTGTTTAAATATTAGTAATTATATACTAATATTAAATAATTAATAATTAATATGTAATTATTAGTTACAGTTTCGAGCAGTTATATCACGGGATTCATTTCCCTTATAATGGCATGGTCGAGAGAGTGAAGGGATGCTTGAATATTGTGTGAAAGTGACTGCAGAAGCAGACAAAACCGACTCCTTTCGTCAGATTGTGTGATCTGGCCTAGTGGAATTAAGTGGTGATAGAGTAAATTAATTTGTGGGAACAGTTCGAATTGCAAGGATCATACAAGGAGGCCGTCTTTCGGTTAGTCAGAACTCGGGTTCCATTTGGAGGCTTGACATCTAGCGTTTCGCAACTTTGCTTTGTCGGAGTTGAATGGAAGGAAGTTAGTGGATTGCGGAAGAGGCGTTGCGGAAGAAGACGGGTGCCGAGAAGCAGTGGCCAAACACATTGGACACGTAAGGAGCCCCACGGCAATTCTGTTGCCATGTATCCTCACACAGCCAACGCCTGGCATCCTTGGAGGCTCTGCTAAGTCTGAAGGAATGCGGGTGTGAAATGGGAAGATGGGGTGCGCGGGAAGCTGTCAGCGGGAAAAGACAAATCTTAGAACTATTCCGGAATATGCTACGGTAGTCTGTATCTGGGATGTGTCAACTAATTGCGGAAAAGACAAATTTGGAGACCAGTCAACGTTTTGAGACCAACTAGATAATCGGTTTGTGGAATACAAAGGAGATATATCACGCAGAATAACGCACTGCTGCAGACAAAGTCATCAACACGACCCAGCCTTATTGGTTTTTGAAGTAAAACGAAGATTATAAGGTGCATATATATAAATATATATATTCCTCTTGTTGAGACTATATCAATACATGTTATTTGCGTAACAATATATGATGTTTGCAACTCTATGTGAATGTGGAATGGAGATTATCCTTGGAAATTGAATTTGATTTCTGGAAATACATGAGACTAGAATTAGGAATACCTTTGTATGTAATACAATATTCTAAAATGTTATCTCTTTGTGTGTGCAAACTTGAATAGTGTTGCTTGGAACTTTACAGTTTCCCTTCATCATCAAGTGGGGGCAATTCTACACAAGGACTGATTTTTTGTCCTAATACTTTCTTGAGTCTAGATACATGAAAAATATTGTTGATCCTACTATCCTTGGGTAGTTCTATCTCGTAAGCTACTTCTTCAATTCTCCTTAGAATTCGGTATGGTCCATAGAATCTCGGTTTTAACTTTTCAGTGTCGTTCCTCTTAATGGATGTTTGTCTATAAGGTTGAAGCCATAAGAAAACCATATCGCCGATTTCAAATGTTCTTTCCACACATTTCCAATCTGCATAGATGTTTTGCTAGTTTTGAGCATGGTATAAGTTATCCTTGAGAGTTTTCATAATTTCTATGCTTTATTGTATGAAGTCTTCAGCTCCTGGCACCTTACCATCTGAAGTTATCAGGTTTCCAAAAGTGAGGGACTCGTATCCATACAATGCCTTGAAAGGACTCATTCCAATAGACATATGATGCGTGGTGTTGTAGCAATATTCTCCTAAATGTAACCACTTGATCCAGTCATTCTGTTGACCTGTGATATAGTTTTTGAGATATCCCTCAATCCATTTATTGACGATTTATGTATGTCCATCCGTTTGCGGGTGATAGCTGGTACTAGGAGTTAAATCTATTCCAGCCAATCGGAATAGTTCCTTCTAGAATTGACTAAGAAATCTACTATCACGATTACTAACTATATTTCTTGGTAGCCCATGTAGTTTGAAAATCCCCTCAAAGAAAACTTATGCTATTTGTGGTGCCTTGTAGTCGGTTGCTATTGCAAGAAAGTGTGCATATTTAGTTAGATGGTCTACCACTACATAGATACAATCTTTCCCTTGTACCTTAGGTAGGCCTGTGATGAAGTCCATCGAAATACTCTCCCATTTTTGGTCAGGATTGGGTAATGGTTGCAAGAGCCCTGTTGGAAAGTGTTGTGCAGTCTTGTTTCTTTGGAGAGTCAGACATTCTTGGACATGTTTCAATACATCTTTTTTGAGACCCTTCCAAGAATACCTTTCTCTTATCCTTTTATAGGTCTTATAGTATCCTGGGTGACCTGCAAGGGGATTGTCGTGATATTCCTTCATAACCCTTTCCTTTAATTTGGAATTTGGAACAAGAAATTTTCTTCCTTTGTACAAAATGAGTTCATCTATTATCTTATAATCATCACTTGGTAGGATCCCTTCAAACATTTCATTCGCCTGAGCATCCTTTGCATATTCTGAAATGATGTCACTTTTCCAATCCTCGAAGGTGCTTGTTATGGTGTTTAAGTGGCTTCGGCGGGATAGAGCATCGGCCACCACATTATTAGTTCCTTGACATACTCAATATCAAAATCCTAAGCCTGAACCTTGCTTACCCATTTTTGTTGACGGTCGTTAAGGTCTTTTTGGTTCATAAAAAATCTTAAACTATTATGATCTCTCTTAACATTGAATTTCCCACATAATTGTCTGAATTTAGCTAGAGCATGCATTATTGCCAACATTTCTTTGTCATAGATAGAGTAGTGTCTTTTAGCTTCCTTAAGCTTGCAGCTTTCGAACGCTATAGGGTGTTTACTCTGCATGAGAACTACTCTGATCCCTTCACCTTACGCATCACACTGCAACTCAAAAGGTTTTGTGAAATCTGGAATGGCTAAAACTGGACACATGCTCATTGCTTCCTTTATTTCGAAGGCTTGTTGCGGTACTTCGTTCCATTCAAAAGCTCCCTTTTTTGTCAAATTTGTTAAGGGGGCGGCTATTTTAGAGAACCCCTTAACAAAGCGCCTATAGTAGCTGCATAATCCCACGAATCCTCTGAGTTGTGTCAAGGTTTTGGGCCTTGGCCAATCCTTGATGGCTTTAATCCTCTCATCATCGACGCTTACTCCCTTTGCATTAATTTTGTGGCCTAGATAGAGTATTTCCTCTAATCTGAACTCACATTTAGATGCTTTAGCAAACAAGGATTCAGATTCCAAGATATTTAGGATGTCTTCATTGTGCTTAAGGTGTTCTTCCCATGTTTTTCTATAAATGAGAAAATCATCAAAGAAAACAAGTAGAAACCTTCTCAATTGCCTCCTAAAGAGATGGTGCATGCATGATTGGAATGTGGTGGGAGCATTAGTGAGGCCAAATGGCAAGACTAGAAATTCAAAATGGCCATAAAGACATCTAAAAGCAGTTTTGTATACATCTTCGGCTCTCATTCGGATTTGATGGTAACCTGAACGCAGATCAATTTTTGAGAAGTACTTAGCTCCATGTAACTCAGCAATTAGCTCATCGATCCTTGGTATTGGATATCGGTTTTTTATTGTTTTCTTATTTAGAACTCTGTAATCTATGCACATTCTGAAGGTTCTGTCTTTCTTTTTAACCAACACTACTGATGATGCGAAGGGACTAGTACTAGGCTGAATGTGTCCCATCTCTAATAATTCTTTAATTGTTTTCTCAATCTCTTCTTTGAATTTGTGGGGGTGTCTATACAGTGTGGTAATCACTAGTCTAGCCCCTATTTCCAACTCTATAGTGTGCTCAAATCCCCTTTTTGGGGGAAGCCCTGGTGGAATCTCTTCAAAGACTTTTTTATGCCTCCTCAAGATAGGATGAACATCAATGTGAACCGTTTGACCTTGGGGAGGAGATTTGTCTAAAATCATGCATTGTGCGACCCATTCGGCTCGGTTATGTCTGAAGATTCTTTCCATTCTATTGCACGAGACTACCTTGGGTGATCCATTTGGTAATCCCTTTATTGTAACTTCTTTCCCTTCGTGTTTGAAATAGATTTCTAGATTTGGGTTATCCATGATGAAACGTCCTAAAGAGTTTATCCATGGCATTCCCAGAATAACATCATACTGTAGGTTTACCACATAAAAATCTCTTTTAATGGTCTGATCACCCAGTATGATCTCTAATTGTGGTACAACCTTAGTACATTGATCAATATTCCCATTAGCTAATGCCACTTCAAATCCTTTGAAGCCTTTAGTCTCTAGTTTTCCTTTTATCACAATACTTTTACTAATGAAGTTGTGGGAAGCTCCACTGTCCATTAATGCAATTACTCTTTGTCCTCTAATGGTACCTTTGATTTTGAATGGACCGTTTTCATTGATTTGAGATATTGTGGCTAATGTCCCACATTCTACCTCATCCATTTTTAATTTTTTGTTAGGCCCTTCATCATCCTCCATTCCTATTTCCTCTATATTATGGATATTGCTTCTTTTACATTCGTGACCTTGTTTCCATGGTTCTTTGCATTTAAAGCGTGATTTCTTCCTTCTTAGTTCATTGTGTTTCTCTCTCTCCTTACATTCATGTCCCTTCTCCCAAGGTGGCTTACAGAAGTAACAAGGTTTCCGGTTAATCTGTTCTTTCTTATGTTTTTCCTCCTTTGTTGGAAGGTTTCTGAAACGGTCCCTGGACGGTTGGTGGTCAAATTTCTTTGACTTGGAGATTGCTTCACTTAAGATCGTGGGTTTCAAAGCACTGACCGTGTTACGGATTGATTCCTTTAATCCTTCTATAAAAAGATATGTGAGCCTCTCTTGTGAAATTTCAAGTACCATGACTGAAAGTCTTTGGAATTCATTGGCGAAATCGTACATCGTTCCTTGTTGTTTAAGTTGAGTAAACTCCTTGAAGTACCATTGGGGGTGTCTTTGATCAAATCTTTTGATAAGCTTTTGAGTGAACTCATCATAGGAGGTTATGAATTGATGATTTTGAGTGATCAACCCATAGCGCCACCACTCATGTGCTATCCCTGTCAAATGTAATACTGCGAATTTAATTGCATTTTCTTCTGTCATGGGACAAAGTGATAAGTATGTGTCTAATTTTTGGATCCATGCTCGAGCAGTGATTTTTTCAGTCCCATCAAAATTAGGTAATGTTACTTTGTTGATTTTATCCTTAAGGTCTTTATCAGTTTGTTTTCTCTTTTTGTGAGTTTTCATCTTTCCATCACAATAGTCTCTGAAAGTCGTATGATCCCGTAACTCGGGGGCTAATTTAGAACATGCCTCCAAAATTTCATTAACCTTGTCCCTAGGCTCAGTCGCTTCCCCTTTTCCTTCCTCTTGATCTTCTCTAGGCAAGAAAAAGGGTCTAGATGGTCTAGAATGGGATGTTCTTGGGGTGAGATTGTGATTGTTTTCTGAATTATTAGAATTAGCGTCCCTCCCATTGGCCTTGGAATTATTGGTATTCATACTTTGGATGGTTTGGAGAAGGCGGTTTCGGTCTACAAGGGCTTGGGTGGTTTGGGCAGTTTGCTCCATGAAAGCCCTTATTTCATTCGTTAGTTGCTCTTCCATTGCCTTGCCTTTTTTCGTTTATATGTTATCATAAACTATTCCCCCCCCCCCCCACGGGATGGCAGGATTATGCTCTGATACCACTAAAATGTCCCTACAAAAACCATCATTAGTAGAGATAATATATATATGAATTGTTCCTTATCTACATAGCTCACTTAGATTCCAAAACATTAGAATTATATCAATTAGAACTAGATATAATTATTTATCTATTTGTTGATTTTATTATTAAGTGATTTCTAGTATAAAGTCTTGGGTGGTTAGCGTTAGGGCCAAGAAGACCCAAATGGGCCCTTAGGTAGAACATGGATTATAATCCAAGGATTCCCCTTGTCTGTAACTCCAGTAGATGCTTGTCGTCACTGACTCACCCTTATCTTATCAAAGGAAGATGTGTATTGCAGTGGGGCTCTTTGGCTCGATAAGTCCAACCTTCTAGGTAGGAATACCCTTCTGAGTTTGGAGACCAGCCCTATTCCATCTTACCTACCTGACTCATCTTTCCTATTAAGCTGTGTTCTTTAATTGTAATTTACTGATAAGGTAATTGTAGTGAATAACTCATTTATATTTGTAATTATATCCTATATATGTGTTCATAGATATAAATTATATATATATATATATATATATTAGCTGAATGGATTTATTCAAAATATAATTAAAATATTCTTATGATTCATTGTATCCTTCATATTATATATATATATATATATATATATATATATATATATTAAACTCTGTGGATTTTATTATGTTCCTGGGAAACTTTGAAAATGACTATAATGTTGCAGGGAGCCTAAGTGCTTACCTTATCCTCTGTACGTAATGATGTCCTTAGTTCATGAACGGCATCACTGTATTGTTTGCTCCCACCTCTTGATTGCCTTTCCTCTTACTAACTCTTCCCCAGGTGTGCGTGGCAGATCACAGGTCGCTAACTCTTCCCAAATGTACGTGGGCGAACACAGTAGTCCTGCCGTGAGTTTCCTTTTAGTCGTCAATTCCCGTTCCAGGTGTCTTCCTCCTTGTCTCCCCGTTGTCCCTTCCCTGTGCCAATGACTCGGCATATATAACGCAGGTTGATGGGAAAAGCCACTTCCCAAATGTGGCAACTTCCCCGACTTCCTGCGACTCATGTTATATCATTTATTATATTAAGATTAATATTAGTATTAATATTATTGTTAATTAACATTTATTATATTAAGATTAATATTATTATTATTAATATTAATAATATATTGTTTATTATATTGAGATTAATATTATTATTATTATTATTAATATATTGTTAATTAATGTTTATTATATTAAAATTAATATTATTGTTATTAATAATATCATCAATATTATTAATATTTTTACTATTTATTAATATAGAGATTATTTTAATATGTATTTGTTGATCATATATACTAATTGATTGATAAATTAATTAAATAAATTTAATTATCAATTATGTAAATTTACTCATTAATTTGCTATTGATTTATTTATTGGCACTATATATGTATTCATGGCTCATTATAAATTATACTATGTATTATCTGGAATTCAATTAATCTACATATATTAATGAAGTCCATGTGAAAATTGGAATTATGGTCGAAATAAGGCTCATGACAATCTAGCACTAATGTTATTCCCTTGTCTTGGGTTGTTATATCTAAGACTAGTGGCTCATATCAAGCTCGAGCACCTTTATTCTTATTGAACGAGCAATATCTGAATGTATATCCGATCACTTGACAAATATCACAAAATACATCCTTGAGCCAATTGGTGCTAGTGCACCATTCTATCAATAGGTCCAGCACCAAAACTCTTTAATGCCCTTTCTTTCCTCTTTGATCTCAAGAAACATCCCATCACATCTTTAAAAGAACTTCCATTAAGGCTAGTTTCTTCTTTCCATTATCATCCTTCAAGTCACTTGAACTCGTCCTCAAGCACTTGTCTTTTCAAAATTTCCAATCAACATTGCCCTATCATAAGACTGTTAGTAACACATAAGTAATACCACTTCCATCTATAATTCAAAGAAAGTCATTAAATGACCCAATTCTTCTTAACACATTTTCTGAGCTCCTCCTCCATCTTCCTGAGTAACACTAAGGCCATCCACCCTAAGAAGATGACTAGGAAGTCTTACAAAATCTTTAACAAAGACAACAACCCCCAATCTGCCATACAAAATCCCATAAAAGGGACAAAGGCTGAAAAAAAGAGCTACATATTATAAGACAAGACCCTTTAATTTCACAAAACCATCTTCAAAAGAAGACCTTTAGCCTTAAAGGGGTCCAAACAAAACTCAAAGCACTAACAAATAAACTAAAGGAAATAACCAAAAGATTTGAGAAACCCAAGAGAAAAAACACACATCATTAAAGCCTCTCTAGCTCTCCAAGAACAAGGAAAAAATACAAAGAATACCACAAACATTCTATAGATCTTTGAGGGGAGGGTGAAAATGACTCTTACCAACATGCAAAATTATACCAAGTAAAAATCCACCTAACCTGCATGCTCAAAATTTCATGCACTTCTTGGCCCAAAACTGTTCAAGTTTTCATTTAAGAGGAATGATATAGGGGAAAGAAAGACTTATGGGCTGAGGGCCCACTCATGGGAATCTACACACTTGTCAAATTTCCTTTATAAATCATCTAACAAGGATATTTTTAATCCGCTCCAAAGCTCCCCTGCCCAAGAAATGCACCACCTTACGATGTCCATCTTACAAAAACTTGAATTATTAATTGACAATATCCATAAGAAATGCACAGATAAAATGTAAAACCTATACATAACCACCACTCATCTTACTAAGAGTTTGAGACAATTGAGAATCCTTAATCAAGAGGCTAAGCCTGAATCATCAAATGATTTTTCAATAAGACACTCGATTGGTGGTATAACTGACAGTTCTGTTCTCCTATTGGCTACCAAATCAGCTGCCTGGTTACCTTTGCACTTGATGTGTGAGAACCTGATTTGGTCACAAGGGTATGCAATCATCAGGTTGTATTTAATTGTTGAATTCAATATCTAATCCATTAAATCTCAACTGATTTGGTCACAAGGGTATTTGAGAGCTCCTTCAAACCCAAATCTTCAATACTTTTTCTTTGCCAGTCTCAGGTACTTTATAAAGATATTGCTATCATCATCAAGGGTAAAGAACACAATAGATTGTCTAGCACTATTTCTAAAAATTACACAGCAACCTGCTGACCTATGTTATCTTTGTCTGCAACATCAAAATTCTTTTTCATTGTAAAGGGAGGTGGCTTCTCCCACTTTGTCTTGGCCACTTGTATGCTATCTTCATTTATCCCTTGAGGTTCATAATCTTTATAAAATAAATTTGGCTACTACGTAGATGTGACGAAGCAGTTTGCTTGGCCATGGTCAAAGCCAAAACATTTACTTTTTTAGAGCAAAATGTGCAGCATTTGTACGTCATTGGTAATTCATAGTCTTCTATCTTTTTCATAAATGTAACACGTTACCCTTCAGAACTCACAATTTTGATCATAATGTGGTTTGTACTATACTATCAAAAAAGTTCTTAAATAAATTATTTCATACATATTAGATTACATTTTGAAACAATGTGGTTCATACATGTTAGATTACATTTTAAGACTACATAATAGGGAATTAGTAACCTAAAAGCCAGCAGATAGTCATACTTCCAAAAAGATTTAAAATAATTTGGTCTATATGTGTTCAAATACATTTTACGACTGCATAGAAGGAAATCAGCAACCTAAAAACAACAAATAATCACTCAAAAAAAAATCTAACTGATAACCTACATATACATCCTCAGCAGTTTTGTATAAAATTCAAGATAGAAAAGCACCATGGAATTATTTAGAAGTCAAGAATGAGTCAGAAGCGCAAATTTATCAAGCATTTATTGCATTTAAGTAGAAACAACACCGTGGGAGCAGCTTTGTGACGGACACAGGCCTCCTCCACAGCTTCATTGGCCGAGATGCTTAGAACAGATACCTGCATGGTAAAGGAATAGATCCAATTTAGAAATTTACTTCACATGCATTAAGAGGAAAATGCATGCTTCTGAATAATGAGGCAAAAATCTGCATAATTTAACCAGCATAAGAAAGTACTACAAAGTTTTAACTGGCCCAAAACTGATGTTGCAGTATCCAGAAAAAACTATTTAAAGCAAGCAAAATGTTTGTATATAATAATAAAGCATAATTGTATATGAGACCTTTAAATAATTCATGAAGATTTCTGATGCAAAAATATAGTAGGACTCAAGGATCAGCTATCTGAAATGTTGTTGTCGTGCCTGAAATACGTGACATTTAGATGTGTCTATGGTAGTGTGCATAAGAATCTGTTAAGGTCTGCACACATAGAGACATGAAATTGTAAATACTGTTCAATTCCATAAAAAAGAAATTTAAAGATTTCGTTGGGATATTTTCTTGGAAGCAATTTTCCCCTCTTTTACTAGTGTGTCTCATGTCTTGTGGTGATATGCAAAAGTGAAAGGAATAAAGATACAAGTAATTGTTGAATCTAGAGATTAAATTTTTGTATAGACATCCCAAATTCACCACTAACCCCCGTCTTACAAATTTTCTTTTAATAATTTAATTAATTCCCATTATAATTAAATAAATCATTTTTTAATTAAGTATCCTTTGCCATTAATTTCCACTTCTTCAGGGTTAATTAATTAAACTAATTTTATTAAATAACCTTAGCTCCTTATCCGTCCAAAACAATTATTAATGTAATTCATAATAAAATAATTAAGGCTAATTAACCCGACTAATTTTTCTTCTATTTTTTAATATTTCAATCCATGGACATTTAATCCTAGCCATCAGACATCCTCACATGAATCATAATCTAAATCCAACATCATTTGTCATGTGTCCCCACTCTCCACATGCTCTCACGTGTGAGCATGCCTACTCACCCCTCCTTACTCACACATGTGGGAGCATGCAAGCTAGTAAGCTTGAAATCCTCCTAAGCCTCCACCTCATCTTTGACTTTTGGCTTAGGCCCGTTACCTTGCTCACACATGTGGGCATGCTCCTCACACATGTGTAGCCTCTATTTCATATTACACTTGTCTCCATCTCATCTTACACAAATTAGATATCTTCTTCCCTCTTGTAACACTTATCACATGATTAAATCCTTTAATACAGATAAAGCGATCATAAAATGGTGTGCTTTGATTGCATAAATGCAATGCAGAACCTACGTGAACTAGGGACCAGATGGTGCCAAGGCCACAACAAGGTCCCCACAAACAGGAGGACCATTTGCAAGGACATCAACCGACCCTTGTACAATATCTATAAAAGATCAAGTCTCGGCTCAAACCTTTGTTGCATCGTAGCTCATCTGATTAGAAGAGATTGAAGAAGTCCTAAAAGTGAAGTTTTAATCCCCAGTTCCTGCTTTTGCTGAAAATTTGCCTCCATTAGACATGCCAACAATACAGTCATTCAATGTGCCCACTAATACTGTATATGGTCTGTTGATTACAATAATGGATTGTGCTATTCTAGCCTATCTGTAATATCTCACACAAAAATTTGCCAACCTTTTTTTCCCCCTTTCAATGGTTAATTTATCAAATAGTTTGCATGATAAGTTAAGCTTGCAGGTTTGTGTGATTCAGTTTACAATGATTTTTAAACAAGGTACCACTACCGGTATATCTATTTTTGAAAATAAGAGACAAGGATACTTGGCAACGCCACTTTTTAATATAATTTTATAATCTACAGAAAATATCATGACATAATTTAATATAAGAAACAACAATAAAAAAATTATCTTCTCTTCTCTTCAAATAATTTAATATGAGTTTCACTTTATTTTGGTTGATAATGCTACCAGCATATTTTGTAATTTATATAGCCTATTCATATTGCAGCAGTGGAGGGAGGACACATCGCAAAGTCAAACATCTGTAGGGGCTAAATGGAATTCCATCACTTAGACATAAAAGTTAAAACTGAAAATGATATATCATATTATGATATTTAGTATCTTTTGCATGTCACTAGTTAATTGGTATCGCCCTATGGTTTGGCAGTTGTATATATCGACCACTTGTTAGTGCAAACATCCTTGTGTGTCCTTTTCCCGTTTTTTTCCTTATGAATGAGTGAAAAATTTTAAGGTTTATAACTAAGTTTGACGGAAGACACAGGAAATGGCGGCTTTTGGGGGGGGGTTTCATGGGAGACTTTGGAGTCAACAGCCGGGACATCTTCCATGAACAAAGATGTCGCTGATGGAGTCTCTCGTACCAGAGATGCGTCCCAAAGATGTCACTGATGGAGTCTCCGCTACTGAAAATGTGTCAGAGGGGGTCGGAGAGGCGTCTCCCGGATACTATGTTTTTAAACAGCACTTTTGACATTTGCATAAGAAATAAGTGGCAATGTTTAACCTACAGAATATATTATATTCTCAGTATGAAAGCTACTGCAATACTGCAGATTACATAAGCAATTGGAAGGAGAAATCTGTTATAGAATTTCAGAGGTATAAACTTTACAATTTCTGACCTTGTAGACATTAGTGAAAACTTTGTTGTAAGCGTTGGTTTGTACATTGAATGAACAGAAAGTAAAGTGCAAAGACTGCACCAAAGGTAGATGCCAATCCTCACCAACCACATAGCCTATTCACCAAGTATCTTGCCTCCAATCAGCCCAGCAAACGTTAAAATGCATTTATGTGCAATGAATATTCACGTCCCCTTCCTTGTGATTAGCAACCATTACCAGCAACCTTACATCCCAGTTGGAGTGACCTTTAAGCCATCGACCCTGGTCTCTTCTACATGCTCAGCATTTCAGAGTGCATGCTATAGCCAAGAGCTTCGGGAAAATAAGAGAAAATATCTCAAAATGCCTTAATATGATGCCTTCCAAACTGCGATTGCCATATGCTACAGCAATGACATTGATCAACCAGGTTTATTATGCAGTGACATACCAAAAAGAGTCACACACCAACACACACACTATAGGAAAAACCTCACGTCCCAATATGAAAGTCAACCTCACATTGATAAGTGAAACCCACACTTCAAGAATGAAGGATGCTGCCCTGCATTCATGAATCCATCACTGTACTTGCTGATTCTATTCATTCATGGCATCCAATCTCCTTGCAATCTCAGAAATTTGTCTTTGCAAAAGACTCCATAAATTTCAATGACTTCCAATTTGTTGAATCCAAGCGAGAAACCTAAGTGAATTCTCTCACAACCAGCAAGCGAGGAATCTTTCACCACCAAAACTGACCTTCTCCAAGAGGATTTTCGTCCTCCAAAAGTCTGAGATGAACCAAAAGTTTGATCTCACAGAATGACAAGGGTTTCATTAGAGAGAACAAATAAATTAATAATCTGCATAATATGAAATGAGCTCTCCAAACCTCCTTTTATAATACTTCTGAGAACTTTTCAAATACATAATATAAAATCATTTTATAATTTAAATAAGCCTCAAAGCTTCAAAAAGTGATTTATTATATTATCTAAATATTCTTGATTTTAATCACTTTAATCTGCAATGTAAGAGAACCCGAAAATGGGGACATTACACTTTCCAAGGATCCCAACTGCTTTTGCAATGATAAGAGAAGTGCATGACCAACCCATAATAATGATTTGAATGAAGGAAAGCCCTTATCAAAGGTAGTTGAACTGCATGCTAGAATCTCCAAATTTTCAAAGGTTATCATTATTCTTCTAGTTGTTAAGACACCTATTACTTGGCTCTTTTGAGTTTCCTACCACCAAATCTTTTAAAGACTATGTTGTTTTATTTTATGTCATGATGTTGAGGATTTAGCTATTGCATTGCAACGATAGAAACCATGCTTAATGATGCAAAAGTAGTTGGAGATGTTAAATTCCCGATCATCATAAACCTGATGCCTCTGAAATTGTACCCCCAACTAATGCTAAAGAAATCATCAAATATAAACCCCCTGGGCAAAACCGGCTTCCTTTTGATCTTTGGGAGAATGAATTCCAAAGTAAGCTTCACAAGTTTCTAATCAAGGAAGTTGGACACAATTGAAGAGTCAAAGAAACTGATAAGGGCAGGGTCAAGATCTTGCCTGATATTTGTAGCAGGCATCACCATGACTGTTTTTTTTATTTAAACCCATCTATCTCAATATAGAAGTATTGATAACATCCTTATGGTCCCAGAGGAACACTTACTTGGCTTGCAATGACACAAAAGATTCCAAGTCCCTTTTAAACAAATCAGTAATGTGCATACCCAACAATCACTGTATTACAGGAAACCGAATTACTTTGAGGAATTTTGTTGAATAACTCACACACTTTGTGCTTATGCATTGTTATGAAGTTTCCATGCTAGCAATCACTATGGAATCCAGTTTTACATTTGCCAATTGCATTTGCTTGAATGTTTATAATATCTTCGCAATAAATTCATGGAATTTCATGGGACCGAAAAATCCACGGAGAATACCTCCTCTAATGTCTTTGATGGATGCATTCACATTGTCCCAAAGCTCTCATTAATTATTGATTTTATCCCGCTTTGCTATTGGTGGAAAGAAGTAGTTTTGAAACCTTCTTAAGCTGTGATGTCCCCAAATTAGCAAGTTCTGGGAGCCTGAATATGATCAACTCATCAGTGTGACCCTCGTGAGTTGACAGGATGTTTTGAGGGTCTCAGTGGTCAGATTTGTCATTTGTCGCAAATCTAGACTTACTATTTATAGTAAGTCAGTTTGGGCCGGTTACTATTTCTGGCAGTGCAGTTGAGGGCCATGTTGATCAATCGTTACAGCAGGAGATGTAGGAATCATCATCAGAATCATATTTGATAATTAATTGTGTTAATTAATAACGATATGTTATTAATTAATAATAAGGCTATATTATTATAATAATAATACTTTATTATTATAATGATTTAGAAGTTGATATTATGAAGAGTGGTTAACTGATGATAGTTTTTGGAAACTATGGCAACCAAGGAATTATAAATACGAGCTCATTTGTGAAGCTGATCATCGAATATATTTTATTAAAATTGGTCTTGGGAATTGTTCCTAGCTATTCTGAAAACTATGACCTTGCTGAAGTATAAGGGTCAAATTAGTTTCTAGAAGACTGATTCTTCTGAAGCTAATCCACAATTGATTGTTGTTGTATAATCAATTGCGTCTCCTTCGTGCTGTTGTATGCGAATTGGAGAAAGCTCTGAATTCTGGAAATGAAAGTGTGTTGAACTGAGGCCTGCCTAAGGGGTCGATTTTGAGCTGTGAGGAAGATAGGAGTGACAGCGAATTCATGCACTGTGAAAGACACCAAGTTTAAGCACCCTTGAATGCGAGTGTGGGAGCGGATTGCATCCATTACTCCACTCAATAGTGAAGCAGCTGCGCGGTGTCTTAACACGCGCCTTGTGGAAACGCAGCAGGGAAGAAGAGCTATCGTAACACAGGAAAACGGCACGGGCAGAAGCGCCATTGGTGTGAGCAGCCGACAGCACCACCGTGCTGTCATCAATAGCCGCGCGTAGCAGTTAAACCACACCTCAGTGCCGCCATTCCAGTCACACGGGAAGCTCGCGCATTTCGGGAGTCCATGCTCACTACCGCAACCAGCAATCAGCCAATGCGGGAGGCATAACAGGTTCTTTTTATTTCATGTTATTAAATAATGATGATTGCCAAGTTGTAACGTCTCACCTAATTTGAACAAGTGCGGAAGTCAGATTTCCAGCATTGTGATTAAATTAGTTTTTTAAATAATTCAATCTATGTTCTGTGATTATCTCGAAATTGCAAGGATAAAGTGATAAATCTATGTGTCCAGCATTTTAAATATTTTCTTTTAAATCAAATGGGGAATTTCTTTCAGTTATTTAATTAAAGAGCCAGTTAGGCTCATTACATAAGCCCCCAAAGCTAGTTTCCAAAACAAATGAAAGTGCTGAAAACTTTTTTAAAACCTTCGCCTTTGAAGACCCCTCTCTAGAAAATCTTAGGGTTATGAACACTATGTCGCACTCTAACAAGGCTCTAAGAACCTTGTCAAGAGCTGACAAAGGTTTTAGAACCTTAAACTCTAATGTACAATACAAATGATTCTTCCTTCACTTCGAAAATGTATGCCAGGTATTTTAAGGTTTTAAGGATCACGATAAAGTTCCAACATGATGTATTCAAGGATTTGAAGAGTTATATAGCCTTTTAAAGCTTTGATTTCTAAACTAAAGCCTTGAAACTCTTTTATTTCAACTTTGCTATAACAATGTCTCCAGTCAAGCAATTGCAAGAAATTGAAAATTTTATAACATTTGACTAGAAGCATAATTTCATGTGAAAATTGGCTTGATCATGTATAATAATCCCAGAAAGCACCCCATTAATTTGTTTCGCCCAACCATCAAGAGACTTGTGTTTTAACTGCTTCCATCATAGATGAAACACTCGCCAAGACGTAAATAACTCGCGAGTTTTTATTCTCGGCGAGTATTTACCACTTTTATTCGAAGGAAAAAATCACACTATTTTTCTTAAAAACTCACAGAGTTTTGCTTTAAACTTCGACGATTTTTTATCAAAACTCAACGAGTCCGAGTTAAAAACTCGGCTGCAACTATATATGACGCCAAGCAACATCAAAAAGCAAAAAAACATTCATTTTCTTTGGTTTTGGTTGTTGCTCAAGAGACAAAACAGGCTCTGCAGCTTATACAAGGTCATTTGCAAGCATTTTAGCTGATTTGAAGCACATTGAAGTAGATTTAGAAGCAAAATTGGAATCCCGGGTAGGTTTCTTATTATTTTCCTTTCTTTTTTTAAATCATTTAGCTCCCTTTGTTGCATTCTAGGTTTATAAAAACTCAATAATGGCATTTCCTAAGTACTCTAAATTACTTTAGAGTCTAATGAACAAGATTTAACACCATTTTTTGACAATTTTTACTGGTTTTTCACAGTTTTCTCAAAAATCTCAACTTTTCCAAAAAGGTTCAAACCCTAACACTTTTTTCTTATTTTGTTCAAGTTTCAACTGTCTAAAATTATTTAAACTAATTTAGTTTGTTTGCTAAATTTTTTATTAAAATATTAACTTGCGGTTCCAATTTATATGGGTAGGTTGATTTATAATGGCAAATAGAGAAGGATCTATAACTAGTTCAGCTTCAAGTCTGCCTCAATAGATGCATGCCCATCTAGATATGCAGCACTTGTCCTAAAGATGCTAGAGATAAGGCTTGGAAGAATGCCTTTGAAGGATCGAACCTAATTCCATAATTTGCATTAAGTGTCAAAAACTATTTCATGGAGGCATAAAGCACTTCAAATACCACCTTGTAGGCATCACTAAGCATGATGCAAGGGTCTGCCTTGGGGCCACAAAGGAAATAAAAATAGAAATTAATGCCTTAATTACTTGCAGCCCAAGAAGAGAAAAATTGTGAAGGGAGAGGGCAGAACTAGCCATGAAAGCAACCATAGTTGAATCTCAAGGAGTTCCAATCAACCTTGAAGAAGAAGCAGCACTTGAGGGCATAGTGGGCTCTCTTTGTGGCCCACATATCCACAAATCCATTACCACCTTGGCCACCACTTTTGCTACTTCTAGTAGAGCACCACCATCAATGCCGCAGTCTATAGGTGAGTATTTTGTGCACAGAAACACACCTAGAGCACAACCATCATTGGAGGCAACTAGATGGAATAGGGAGGTACATGATCGTACAAACATTGCTTGTGTTGATTTTTGGTACTTCAACAACATCCCTTTCAATGTGGCAAACAATCCATATTGGCTTAATTTGGTTACCACAATGATTGTAGCGGGAAAAGGCTACAAGGCACCTTCTCATGTAGACTTGAGTACGAGTTAAGACTAAGTTTAGTCGTTTTAGTTTTGAACTTATATTGAGTTTTGATTTTTAGAGTGTAGAATAAATTTATGTTCTTTTATATTTATTTATAGTAAATTAGTAATTACTAATTTTTATTGAATTTAAGTTTTTTTTTTTATCAAAATTGTGTACTTAAAGTTGATTTCACTTCATACTTGTAGTTTGCTTACAAATGTAGTTTATAGGGCAAAAGAAGTGGTGCAAGAGCAAAGAAAGGAATGGAAAAAATTTGGCTGCACTTTTCTTTCTAATGGGTGGACAGATGGAAAAATTCACACCATCATTAATTTTTTGGTTGCTTGCAAGGATAATGTGGTGTTCTTGAAATCAGTGGATACCTCCAACAAGTTCAAAGTTGTTGAAACTTTGGCTCTAATGTTGGAGCAAGTTATCATAGAGTTGGGAGTGGACAATGTGGTGCAAATAATAAACGACAATGCAGCAGCATATGTGGCAGCAGGTAAAACACTCCAAGAGAAACACAAAACACTTTTTTTAACACCTTGTGCAGCACATGTCCTTCACCTTCTTTTGGAGGACATAGGCAAACTAGATTGGGTGACACCAGTTGTAGAGGATGCAAGAAGGATCACAAAATACATCCACAACCACCCTTGGAATTTTCGCTTGATGAGAGAACACACTATAGTAAAGATTTGGTAAGAGCGAGTGTAACAAGGTTTGCAACGATTTTCTTAACGTTGCAAAGTATTATTAGTTCATTGATGACTTTGAAGCAAATGTTTGTGAATCAAACATGGCTAGACTCAAGTTATTCGAAGAAGCTTCAAGGAGAGAATTTGTATACATTGTCTTCGACAATCAATTTGCACAAAGAGCTACAGAGATTGTGAAGGTAACTTGAATATTTGATTTTTTTGAATTCAAGTCTTTCATTATTAATTTGTAACTTTAATGATCAATCTTTTTGTGTTTTTCAATTGTAGATATCAGAGCCCTTGATTAGAGTTCTCGATTTGATAAATGGGGATTAAACCCCGATGGGTTATCTTTATGAGGGCATAGAAAAGGCCAAGGAGCCTATCAAAAATTACTACAAGGGGGGCAACCTCAAATTTAATCCCATATAGGCAATTATTGATAAGAGGTGGAATGATCAGCTCCACCAACCCATTCATGCAGCCGAATACTTCCTCAATCCTCATTTTTTCTTCCCGGATTCCTACTCAAATCCCAATGGAGAGGTCATGAAGGGCCTCACTACATGCACTCAGAGGATGACACCCGAGCTTGAGGTGAGAGACCTTGTTGTGTCCGAATTGGAAATTTACCAAAATGCAAGTGGTAAGCTATTCTCTTCAGAGTTGGCAAAGAGAGAAAGAACCACTCAAACCCCAGGTATAATATTTGGAATTTTGTAGTATCTCACATGCATGATAAGTAGATAAAAATTATAATATGTTTTCACCTTGCTTTGTAACACTTCAATATTTTATTTTGTAGATGTTTGGTGGCGAAATTGGGGTGGAAATACCCCAAATCTGCAAAATTGTCCTTTGAATCTTATTCCAGCACTATAGTCCATCCAGTTGTGAGCGCAATTGGAGCTTGTTCGAGGCCATCCACAAAGAAGAGGAACTAGTTAGCTCATAAATGCCTCAATGACCTTGTCTTTATGCAATATAATCTTTGGTTACGCACAAGGAAGGTAGAGGAAACACTAGCTAGTCCAATTGATTTGGATGATATAGATCCTTACAGCGATTGGACATCATAGGAGCAACCTCCATTGTTTACAAAGGATGAAAGCTATGATTTGGAGAGGCAGGCTATGGAGGAGGGCAGTGGATTCACACTAGATGACGTTGAGGAGGATGAGGAGGTCGAGGATGATGAGGAGTCATTGTCAATGCCAATAGCATCTACATCCAGGATGGAGGTCACACCATAGTCAGTCGTGCCAAGCGAGGAGGCGTAGCCACAGTGAAATCCTAGAACTAAACCCTCTACCTCTCCCCTAGTTTTTACTAGAGCTAGGAAAAGGAAGATGTAAACTATTTTGATGTTCTATTTATTTATAGTTTTACAAAGACAATTTGCTATTTTAATTTTGTTGCAGACAATAAGGCTACCAGCCATCAGTATTCCACATGAGGATGCCATTTTGTACCCAATTTGCATTAAAATATATAGACTCAGCTTGTTTTTTTTACTCATTTACTCACTCATTGGATGCATCTCCTCATTGAATTTTGCAAAAGAAAAAGCATTTCTAATTAAATTTAAACAAATTTTTAAGTTGTTGAGTTTTTTCACGAGTTTTTGCCAAGCACGCCGAGTTTTTTTCCGAATTTGGCAAGTTTTTTCTTTTGGCGAGGTTTTCCACTATGGTTTCCATAAGCTGTCTGACAAAATTTTGAAAAAATAAAATCTCCCAAACAGAAATGTATTTTGACTTGAAATTTTGCCACAATGTGCTTAATGAAGTTACCATCATCCCTGTGCGATTTTCTTCCAACTTGAACAGATCTTGAGATTTAATTTGATTTGGATTGACAGGGTCAAACTGTGCAGAGAAACATATAACACTAACTCTTTGCAACGACACGGGCCGATAAATGTCTTCAATTTGACAAACAATTTGACACTTGATGTGATTAAACACACTTAGATCAAATCTGTAATCATAATGAGGTTCAACACATAACAGCATTTTCCATCCCGACACCAAAAAGTGTAAAAGTTGTGAGGTCAAAAAAGAGGGTAAGTTGTGACAACCACCTATGCTGTTTCAATTTTTTACTAACTCTCACATATCTGATTTGAATCTAGTCTTGTGTGAATATGTGCAATTAGATCTGTTTGTAAAGCTGTTAGCATTTGGAAAGAAAAGATTTGTAGGTATTACATTTTTTCTGCTTGGATTGACAAAGTAATGCCGAGATTGGATATGCCAATTAAATCCTACCAGGTCACCAGCTCAAAATAACCTACCACTTCCATAATGTATTTACTCCAGTGATATCAGTATTTTTGCTGTTATAACTAAACTAGGCTGTCTAGCAAATACATTTTCAACTCTACAAAGTTAATAGACTTTGGACTTGAACACAGCATCACAATGAGAAGGCTAACATCCAGAGAGTCTAACTGTTTCAGTTTGTGACCTATTCATTCACCTTGTTGTCCAATTGTAAAAGAATTCTCTGAGACTATGTGTCCTCCATTGTAAATCAAGAATATTTTTAGCTTCCAAATAACATTAAATGCATTTAAATAGATATTTTTTTATCTGATTGACAGGACAAAAGATAAACTTAACTATATCGTAAAAAGAAAAACCTTGCATGTTGAAAAGTTTGTCATAGTAAATAGTAGAGACCATGAGTAGAGGATTGCACAAAAGCAGCTACTGTATGGGATAAGTTTAGTTCGATTATGTGCAAAACCCAACTACACTTTTTGTCAACAGGAAACATGAGATCTACTTAACAAAGAATACGCCAAAATTAAACCCGTGTACTGAACAAAAGAATGGTTTTTGAGAACCCAACCACGCATAAATGATTCATTCTAATGCAGATGAGTATAAACAAATATTATTATATTACTATTTCTTCCATCAAATGGATAACAGTATAATTAAGTCCTCACAATAATTTGGATTCAGCAAAAAATATTGCATGCAAGGTCTCAAGAATCACTTAGATAGAGTAAGAATAACTTAGATAACAAATTCCAACTGACGGAGACTAAGAGATGTAAAGGAACAAAAATACAAAAGGACATGACAAACCAAAATAGACATCCAAGCACAAAAGCATTTATCATCTTTCCCAAAAAAAAGTTACCACAGCATTATGATGCCTATCTCTTAATCTCAGTTAGCAATATCTCTTTATAGTTTATTTTAAAAATGCTTAAACTATACCTCAGCAGTCCTTGAAACAGATTTTAAAATCACATTGGGTTCGGTACCCTGATGTGATCTTATGTCGTGAAACTGGAATCTCCGAGAATATCTTGACTGAACTGGACATAAATGAATTTCAAGAAAGAAACTTGTCAAGTGATGCTGCCTGTGTGTTGGAGATAATTGAGACCTCAAATGTATAACTGCCTTTGCACTATAAGAAGGTGACAACACTTTCAAGTTCCTTAAATGTACACAGTGCAATTCTGAAATAATGTTTCCTTCCATTCCTGAACTACAAACAAAATCAAATGTAAACTAACGAATTCAAAATAATATATCAAGAATAGAAAACGTTCAACAATATAGAGCAATGATGGTACCCATGCCTAACAACATCTAAAATTAAATCGCAGTCACTTTCGGTATGAACAAATTAACTAATATGTTATCAATAAAAGTGGCAAAGAAATTGTAAACAAATGTTATGAGAAAGTTCAAACACACAAAACCTATCCCACATTAGGCTTCTATGATAAGAATTTGAATAAAAGGGCATTGGATATGATTTCATTACCAAGTGTTAACCATAAACAAAAAACACTTTAACTAATAAAAACTAAAATATGTGCCAAAGTGGCTATAATGTTACATTCACGAGAGGCAAAGAAAGATACCAGTTAGGTATGGGGGAGGACCTTATGGGATCATATTGTGACCCACAGATATAACACAAGGCCAAGATAAATTTGTTCATTATTAAGATGTATCCCTACTCAAATCCTAACTATAGTTAGCAATAGAAATGGCTATTTCCTCCATCATCGATTTGAAGCATGTCACAGTCAAGGATCATATATCAAACCTTCCATGAGATTTCCCTAAAAGGAGCACAATTTGCATGCCCTAAGGCCAACCAAACTTATCAATATTTGCAATAACAAACATTTAAAATGGAAGCTTGCTTTATGTCTCCACGGGCATCTCCCATTACCAAGACCTTGCGATGTCTTTACTTTGTGCTTCAAAGCATCATAAGTAAGGCTATAGCTAATGCTCAATGCTTAACGGTTCAATTTCTCTAATCCATTATTTGATTTGATTGAAGCCAATATCCCAACCCAAAGGCTCTCCTTATGCATACAACATGATCATGCTTCCTCAATAAGCAACTAGACAACATAAGCCCCCTTCATGTTCAACAAAGACTATGACATGATGAGATGACGAACAAGATCTTGTCACATGTGCTTGATGCCACGAACCTCTTGCATATGTGCAATGACACCCTCATGTAAATCGTTTTCTTGTATGATTTTTGCATATATAGAATGAGCATTGTTGATAATAGGTATCTTTGGCAATTTTTGTTTTGCATATCCATAGAAGTGGAACTCTGGAGAGAATAACTTGTAAGATGATATCTCCAATTTAGAAAATTGAGAATTAAGGACACACGTGTGGCTTTGTCACTTGTGGTCAGAAGTTATATTTCTCCTACAGTTATGACTTTTGGTAGTGAGAAATATTGAAAGGAAATCCTAAGCCTAAACAGGGATTGAGTCTTTTAATGGTTGATAATTTGTAGCAAATTCTACTGTAGGGCGAGAAAGCTTTAGAAGCAATCTAGGAGGCATCTGAGTGGGAAGGAGAAAACTAGTTTCAATTTAGTCTCAGCACAGTACATTTATCGGCAAAAACTCTAACTTGTTGTCTTCATATTTGGCTATTGTCCTCATCCTATTGGTCTAGCAATTTCATGTAGCTTTCATTTGACACAATGGGCACCAACCCAAATTACATATGTGAGCACCAACTCTCAGAGAGCACCAGCCCACCTAGTAGCACCAAATTTGATTAACTAAGGCACCAACCTAAGTTTGAACACCAACTCCCAGAGAGCACCAACCCTCCTCGAAGCACCAACTCTAATCAGCTAAGGCACCATCCTTAGTTTGAGCACCAACTCAAATACATTGAAACCTGAAACAATTCTTAACTAGTTCTCTTTACACCATTGTCACTTGAATCACCAGCTCAAACAATATACTCCACCTCAAATAACATAGCCTCCTTATCATAGTTGACTCAATACAATCACCACTCTGTCACATACCTAGCATGAATATATCCAACTCTAAATAACCCATGCCAAACCCTGGAGAACAGAACTATATACATGCAATTCTTATAACCCTATTATCTGTTGCAAGTGAAGAGCCAATTACGGTTTTATACAAGCAACATCAAAGAATAAATATTTAAGATAGTAGCAGTAACCTTCATCAAGACCACTATGAGCAGTGACAATCAATAACTGCGACACATACACAATTTTGCGCACATTTCTTCGATGAAATTTATTCAGAGCATATACACAAATATGTCAATGTTGTAGAAGCATTATCAGTCATAAGCATATTTCAAATAGCTAGAGGTACTCGCATCTTCCCACAATATCCTCTTAGCAAATACGACCTCCAAAAATATGTGAAGCTATAGCCAACCTTGAATGATATTCTTCAGAACATAAAAAGGCCACAATAAAGACTTTGGAAGATAAATGTTGTTCAATGAAAATATTCAGTAACACTCTAAAGAATGAACTATTAATACCTCCCCTTTTTTTGCTCGACTCATAACCGCGCCCGTCAAAACACTACTCGACTCAATAGAAGCACCACCCAGAATAGCAGAAATAGTTAACGCTACATGCCAAAAACCAAGCATCGACTCTTCATACTCACATATACTCAAAGATGACTGCTAGAGAATCCATTAATTCACTTCTAAATAACTCTTTAAATGCTCAAGGGAAGCATTACACTAGACTGGGCTTGCCACATTTTGGCTAAATATTTTGTTAGTCATAGACATACTACTATAAAAAGGAGTATTTCGACACAGTATGTTAGATATAATCTCTCCTCTGAACCAAGGGGAGGCGCCCTTCTTATTGTTGTTGAATCAACTAAAACTTAACAAGAACCTTAAACTAATCTAAGATTGGATCTTGCACATATCACTTCATCTTTCTTCAGAAAGGATTTCCACTTTCACAAGTATGCACTTTACAAACTTGAGACCTTCGACAACTTCACTTTTAAGCACTAGTTGGAGCAATAATGCCAATGATCTTAAAATTAACCAAAAGATTAATTTTTACGCGTACCGGTAAACTAATAGTAATAACTAAGGGATGTACATAAGCTCAAAGACTCATACACTATCCTAAAATGATTTAAAGGATGAGGCAGCAATATGTTTCGCACAAAGACTTTTGAACATAGAACTTCCTTTCTAACTTCTAATATCACAAAGAATCACAGCTCAAAGGCTATTCACTTCTACGTAACTCAACTTGATAACTATAGCACAAAGTCTGTGCGAAATCAGATTTAAAGTTTACCTTATAACAATACAAACAACTCATACACTTTCCTCAATAAACTCAAGATAATACCATTATTGTGACTTAAGAACACAACAATCATATAACAAGTTCCTATAACACAAAGATTGAAAATACTTGCTCTTATTTACTTTGAAATCTGCTTGCACAAATAAAGGCAAAGTTTGTATCTTGCACAATTCCAGCAAAGTTTACTTGCAATGCATAAAGATGATTATTTACAATGAGCCCTCTTGTATTTATAGAAGAGAGGCTATGAGAAAAAGGTGGCAAACTAACTACCTATTGATGACTTATTCAACATTACAGTCCTACGTAATGCGATTACATGTAATGAGATTATGTGCAATTGCAATTTTTTGTTTTACATGTGACATTACCAAATGCAACTACAATTTTATGCTTTACATGTAACTTGTCAAAACTAAACTACAAAATGCAAATCTAAAATTCTAAAAAGCATAGAAAATTTTACTAAGTGCCTGGCACTTTTGATTCTTCTTCATTACGTGCCATGAAATCCTGAAACCTATGGATGCTTTCTTGTACTTCGCCAGGATTTGACACGCTCGTGTTCTTTGCAACAACAATCATTTTGATGACTGCATTGGAACACCTCGAAATTATTGTTTCATTTTCCTCAAGAACAGCTTGGAGTCAATCAAGCGAAAACTGGTAACCTGTGAGCTTGTCAAGAGAATTCAGTGTGAAATGATCCGCCTCAAGCCCTTGATGAATCACTTGTTGAAGTTTTGAAACTATGGCATCTTCTGGAATTAGCTCTTGATTATAATTTATCAATCTGCATGACATTTGTTTGAACTTGGCGCTGATTTCGTGTTCCTTCTCAGTACAAGTTTCAAGCATTGCTTCCACATCTGTGACCAAGCCTTCAATGACCTAGCCTATGTTTACCAATAGCTCCTTATACTCAGTGTACTGCTCACGAGAAGGGATGACTTCGTTCTCGCAAAGCATCTCCATCTTTAAATTTGAAATCTTATTCCAGATTTCCAAATCCTTTTCAAGAGACTCCAAGTTTTGATTGAAAGTTCCAAGAACCTCATTTAGCTTGGATGTCACTGTTCTTGCATATGTTAAAACCTGGAGTGCTTTTCTTATCAACTTTGTCCCCTGTACCATCAATTTGTCAACCCATCCATTAATGGTTGTAGTCGTTTCCCCCAACTCTATCAACTTGCTTAATGGACTCCTCTGCAATGGAAAATGACAATGGATCAACATGCTCTGAAGATCGAATAATCTTTCAAATCATCGCCATGAGCAACTCATTATGTTCTTTCAACTAGTCCTTGTTGAACTAATCATAATCCTATGCCAACATTGCTACAGATTCTTGAGCATCATTGATTATACCATTATGTGTTTGCTTGCCCAAATCGAATCTGGCAATCTTGAAATAAGCAAGCTGCATTTCTTTCTGGGGCTCGGCTATCTCTACATATTTTGTTTTGTCTTTATCTACCCAAACCCTTGAAATAGTTTTAGCTTTCTTAGCACCCTTGGGCCTAACTTGCTTCAGCTGCTCAAAGTCAAAGTCATCTAGCAAGACTTCTTGTTTCTTCCTCTTAGGAACAACACTTAGCCAAGGAGGACGGTCAGAAAGGACAACTTGACTCTCTTTGGTTGTAGCCTGTGATGAGTTGGGTTGGGTATATACTATGGTGGAAATAGTCATTGGTATTTCGGTTTGAACAACAGTGGGGATAATTTTTGTAGCGACATGAGGCATTGAATCTGACATGAACCTGTCAAAGTCACTTAGAGTAGAATAGCCTTCTACAAAAGGAATTGTGGGTGAACATGAGTGAGAATCATATGAGAATACATTAGCCAAGTTATCACAAGGCGTATAATGAATAGACTTAGTGGCTTGAGAAGATGCAGAAGGTGCAACAGGAGGAATCAAAACTGCGGAAAAACAGTCAACATCTGTATCAATCGTAAAAACAGATGCAACCGCTAGAATGAATACATGTGGAGTTTCAGTAGGGGAAGATCATGCATCTGGTGCCATTGGAAGTACTTGCACTTCCTCTTCTTGTTGATCATCTTCTTCCTCAAAAACCTCTTGAATCACAACTTGTTCTTTTCCTTTGCCAAAAGAATCCTTGTGAGTCTTCTCCTTTGATTTGATCTTGAGCTTTATTCTGGTTCCGAAAGAGGAAGCATTCTCTTTATTCTTGGTTCTAACCTCTGACTTCGTGCCCACAGGTCTGGTTGTATCATCATTTGACCCGGATTTGAACCTCTTCAACTTATTACCCTTCCTCTTAAGCCAGGCATGGGCATTAGCCATGATGCATTGAAATCTGTCAGTAATTGAAGAACTTTCCTTTAATGACCACTAAATTGAGGGGATGTCTTGATCTACAACCCTCTCTTCTTCATACTCTTAATCTAGAATATTTTCGTCATCTTCCATTCCATCTGGAATGTTGGTGAGATCCAGATCAATGATTTGTTCTATGGTAAGTCTACAATAGTCCATCCTTCTGATGTCTTTATCTATACAAAGGTCTATCCAGCATCTTCAATATGATGGACATGAGTGAAAGACCTCTTGATCTTATCCTTCATGCCTCAATAGTCAAAATCATTTCTGATTTTAAACCTCTTTAGCTTAATTTCCTGCAATTCAATTTCCATAGCCTTTGCATTTACAGTAGAAGTAAGTGAATACCTGCCAATCACCAGGGAATGTTGGGTGGAAATCGCAAATCTAGGCTTGTGTTGCAGGTTGTTTGGCATGCACATACCTCAACTATCTTCCAAACTCCATCAGAACAATCTTGTCAGTTAGGTGCCTTGGTAACATGTATGGGTGATCATCAAAGCATCTGACTCTCATGTAAGTGAAAGTTAAGAACAGTAGGAACATGCATCCATATTCATTTACCTATCTCCATGTCGCCTTTGAAACTCTTTTGTTTTCAAGTGTTCTATCAAACAGGCACATGAAGTGACCAAAGAAGGCATCTTGAAGTCTATAGTAATGATGTCTCCCTGTGGCCATGGGCAATTGATTGAAGTACCTCCATACTAGCAATTTACTTTTGTTGCCATCATAGGAGAGTCCTAGCAATGCTCGGAAAGATGCAGCTATGTACACAAGATATGAACTCATGTAAAATGTCAAAGTGGTGGACACTTCTGACAATTGCTCACACATGGAGTCAATGATTAACTCTACCCAGAATATTTGTTGTTTCCCCTTCCTGACAATGGCGATGTACTAAGGCATCTGTGGTTCAAAAAGATTGGCTTTCTTTAGTCCCCGCATTCTGCCTAGGAGAGTGATCATGTCATTGATCTCCTTGAATTCAGTTCAGTACAATGTTGTAGGCCACCGGGTTGAAATTGATTGCCTTGATTTGACAAACCAAACAGTATGGATTTACCTCTTGCAATCGTCTTCCCTTTTATTGTAATAATCTAAAGCCTTCTCATGAGAGATGTCTACATACACAAGAGCGGTAGGTACATGGAAAATTTTGTCAATGGCCTCTGCATCCAGCCTCATGATTACTTTGCCACCTGCATCTCTGACTGTTCGGGATTCTTTATCAAAGTGTGAAGCACATGCCAGAACAAACTCAAGTTCCAGTAATGCTACAGGAAAGGTTGAGAGCATGTGAATATGACTCTTGAGGAGTTTCTTCATCTGTTAGTTTCACTACCTTTGTCCTTTGAATGAACTCAGACATATCCACGTGCCTGACCTCGGTATCTTTGATCTCATCTATATTTGAGACCACTGAGGTAGGAATGATGGCATTCTGATACTTGTGGAACTTAACTTTCATTATTTACTCAGGCGTGATGATTGGCTCTTCTGACATTGGATGAGAATCTATAGCACTAAGATGAAAGGACCAAAACAGCATAACGTCAGAATGTTTTGACGTTAATTTCATATCATTCTCCAAGAAGTTCATACTTTGAATTTGAAACTTAGAAGATCATGTGTGCAAACAAGGCTTTAAACAAGGTTGAAGTGAAAAATTTGCTTTTTATGGGCCATGGTTGCAATTCGGGGATTTGGGAGTGCACTGCAAGTGAAGGTGCAAGTGTATTTCAACTTGTAAAGTTTATGTAATTGGAACAAAAAGTTCCTATTACAAGGAAAAAAGAAAAAAATTTAAGTGAAAACGGGGTTTTTGGACCCAACTGCACTTAAGATTGCATATGTAACTGCATGTGTAGTTCGACTTGTAATTAAGAAAAAAATCCCCTATTGCACTTGTATTTGCCTTTTCAAAGGATAAACTTGGGGATGATCGGGGTTTTCGGATGCGATTGCGCATGGGACTACATGTAACAAAACATGTAGTGGGTGTGAAAATCCCCGAAGTGCAAATGAAAGGTATGGGAGATTTCAGAGGTAACTGCATATATAATTACATGTAATGGGTATTAAAAATCCCAATTTTGGGAACAAGGTATGTAATGTCCCCATTTTAGCTCACCTTGGGTTGTAGTCAGGGTTAGCTTATCAGCGACTTTTGTAGGCTAATCAAATGGTTAGAGGGTCTCTGTAGGGTTCATGGCACCTTGCAGTGTTATCTTCTTTTGGTGGTCCTGCTACTGTCATCATCAGTTGGTCATTTTTGGAGAACTTACTATTTATAGTAAGCCTATATTTGGCAGTGTCTATAAATGGCAGGATGTTTAGGTGATAGGCCTAACGGAGCTTCTGGTGTTGGCTTGGTAATTTGATGGTTATTCATTTAATGGATTGATTATGATTAATTAAGTGTAAATTAATTATAATGTTGGGAAATTTATATTATAAACCAAATCAACTTGGTATTAATGATAAGTTATTTATTATGCTTCATAATGAGCTTTAATGCTTGGCGCCAACTTATTAAGGAGGGGGTGATGTTATTTTATAATATTTCAAATATTTGAATCCTATGTTCTTAATGCCAATGTATTTTATTAATGAGAAGTGTAAACCAGAAGCAATTCGCATAGATGGAGGAATTGTTTAAAAGCTTCATTCTTGTGGAATTCGAACCATCTCTTGGACATCATTCTTCTATGAGAGTTTGGCATGAGGGTTTTTGCAATCGGTTATCAGAGAATTGTAAATTCTTAATGATCTTTCAGCACTCAGAGTTGGTGCAACCATTCCAGCGATCTGTGCATCTTGGAGTTCGAATCAAGCAAGGAAATATTGGTATTGTTGTGCGTGGAGGTTCACAAAGGTATCTCTTCCATTATTATTTGTTGTAACGTGGGATGGATGTTCGACCACTATGTATCTAGCGTGAGACCTTCGACATTAGAAGCCATGTGACATTAAGAGACCAAGGAGTTATCAAATTGGGTTGATAGTGGTATTGTGGGCCATATTAATTCAGCGTATACACTGCTCTCAGCTTCTGCGACATATAAAAGGTGGTTCGAAATGCTAGCTTTCTATTGGAAGGAACGAACTGCATGAATACTACAGGTTCTTTCTTAAATAATGTTAGCTGCCAATATTGTTTGTACATAGTTTAAAATCATGAAGTTTGCAAATAAATTTCCAAGTGTGGATTTCTTTGATAATTTCAGCTTCAGTTATTTGTGATGAATATTTATTCTAAATATTGAAAACCAAAAAAAATCATATATTTCAAAAAAAACACAAAAAAAGCACAAACTTCAAAAAATTCAAAAAAACATACATTCAGTCTTCAGCTTGAGAAGTTATAGCCACCAGGGCTCTTACAAGGTAGGTCTGAAACAAAAATGCAATCGGGGTTTTTGGCTATGACTGCATATTATATTGCATGTTACATTACATGTAATGGTATATGCAGAGGGTATAAAAATTCCCAAAATGCATTTTATTTAAGTATACAAATGGGAATTTTAACCATGATTATATTCTAAATTACATGCAATCAAGGAGGGCAGTTCTGATTTTGGAACCAAAGGTATGTAGAGCATAATGTAATTAGGGGTACTGCGACAATGAAAAGCTCTGCATGGTAAAGATATTGCCTTATTTGTTCACATCCATATATGGACTAGGAAATTTTTCCCTCACCACACATGTTGAATGCAAATTGGGAAATTATTATCTCTGGTCCAAGATCGCAGTGGGAAGATATTCATTTGTGTTTTCACACAAATTCGGATATCTCATTTGCCATGAATAAATATGATTGCATTTTAAAAATTGTAATCTTCAAATGCATAGAGCACGTTGTTTTGAAAATTTTGCAAACACTTTGATATAGATCGCAAAATATAAACAAAGGAGAATCCCTTAAAAAAAACTCCAAAAACGCACAAAAAGAAGAAACAAAAACCCATTTTTATCAAAACGGCACATATAAAACCTAAACACAAAGAATGATGGAGAAATATTACTAAAATGACCAAGAAATCAAGCAAAACAACTATGAATTAAAGTAAAAACGACTACGAATATCACAGTCGTATACCTAGACTTGAAACTCGAATATATCTATAGGAATGCGTTTAAGAAAAAATCCGGCAAATACCATGAGCCCGAACTTTCCATTTTCTCTAGCTCGAGCGATATTCCTGTTAACTCGCAGTCTAAGGGCTCAGCGTTATTTATAGAGCTCGGCATTTCCTTTGTACTGACGTTACATGTAATTGAAAATGAAATACCATAAAAAACATCCAATAACTTAAGGCATTTGGACCTTTTATTGCACTCAACACATTGCATATAATATGCGATGAAATATGCAACACTAAGTGAAATGCCTGGACGTTAAGTATTGTGGGTTTTCTAAATCGTATTACACATATTCATATCTTATAAAATATGCAATATCAAACAAAAGCCAGACCTTCTAAATACTTGGTCGTTGTCAATTACTTAGGTTGGGGATGTGGTATTTTGTTGCCTAGTTAGTCTAGCTATTGCTCTAGGCGTAGAGGTCCCTCATCGATTTAAATAAACAACCTTGGAAATCATTATTTATTTGATCCTTGTATGTTTTCCATCTCGTTCTCATCTGTAGTATTTCATAATGATAATTATTCAAACAATAATTTCCTTCTTTATTGCAATTCCTCTCATATATCCCAAAACGGGTTCCATGGCTCCTATATAAGAATTATCACTTGCCAATAGCCTTCCTTTTTGTTATTTTCACGATTTGAATGATGTCATGATATATATTTCCTGCAAATAAATCATCAATTCTTTACTAATGTTCAGTTCAATAGATTAATCTATCATGCCCCTAGAATATTCAACTAATGACATGTAAAATAATCTGACTTGGCAAGATAACTCAGCAAGTAGGTGAAGTAGACAAGTAGGCAGCTTAAGCAAAACCTCAACTATCATGCCCCTAGAATATGCAACTAGTGACGTGGCAAATAATCTAACTTGGCAAGACAAGTCAGCAAGCAAGTGAAGTAGACAAGTAGGCAGCTTAAGCAGACACCCAACCAGCTCAAGCAAACAACTAAGCAGCTCAAGCACACAACCAAGTAGCTCAACCAAACAACAAAGCAGCTCAAGCAGACAACAAAGTAGCTCATTCCAATTCTATATTACTTTAAGTAATCCTTCAAAATTTATCCGACCTTGATCATCAACCTTTGACATCAATGACAACATATTCAACAATTAGTACATAAGAGTAGATTCTAAGGGAACTCGGCTAAGAAGCAAAGCTTGCAGCAAGCCAAAGGGTTTCCCTTAGACTTTCTTTACTCTTTTATAGCAAGGTTGTCGGTTATTGTCCTTTTAATTTCATACTCTTAGTACATGAGAGTGGATTCTAATTGTATGCTAATCTTAGAATGTGAGAGGTGCTACTAGTTAATGTGAGTTTTATGCCACTACAACATGCAGAATCAAATACTTAGTACTCCAAATGAAAACCAAATCTCCAACTCTCTCTTGAATAAGGATGCTCACATGCTAAACAATGTATATAGATTGTCTAATCAAATGAGACAACCCCAAGGTTCCTTCTTATTGTGGACTTTCACTCTGTTTTAATGATGTGATATGTTGGGTATCACAAAGGAACTTACATTGTTCAATCAATGGATATCAACCACTTCAAATACTTCCAACCAAACAAATTACAAAGGGATAAAGGGTTGAGAAAGCTATTCTACTCCTAGAATGTAAGAAATTGTAAATGTCTTTGTGCCTCTACTAGACTTAGTTTAGCCATTGACATCAACCAAGCTAGTGTGATCTCCTAAGGTAGATGTAAGATGTTTAAACTATTACCATTTCATTAACACCATCCATCGATGCATGTCAATGCACAGGCAATAATCAAAGTAAAGCTCATAAATATGTCATTCGACCACACAAGGCAAACTCACAATCAGCAAGCAGCTAGTGGTTTGGTCTAAGCGAGTTCACCAAAGATGCATCCAAAACATCTTCCATTCAACTAAACACTACTCCTAATCAACATGAAATGAAATCCTAATCTAAGTGAGGAAATGTAGAAACCATGCAATACTCCAAAGCAACAAAATAATCCACCATGAAGACGAACAATGAATTAGCAATTACTTTGATGGCATTATAGCAACAATTTCAACAAGTCTCTCATTTTACAAATGAGAGGAGTGGGGTTTATACAGGAGCCCCAAATACAATGAACGACCAAGATTGATTTAAAATCAATGGCCCAGGTTAACCCATGACAAACCCTAATTAGGGCAACCACAAATAACCAATAAAAGCAAGGCACCAACATGTGGGCCAATAGGAGAATTACATTGATTTGAAATACATATCCACTTGGAAATGCACTCTACATGTACACTTGGAATAATTTGATTGGGTGAGGGTCAGTGGATGCCACCTTAGCATGTTCATTCAACCGTTGTTTCAATTTCATCTTTCAACTTCACCTCCTTTAGGAAACCTTTCCATTGAACATGTCCCTAAACTTGGTCCTGATATCTTAACTTTCTTGGGGCGATTAGTTTCTCCATGTTGATCATAGACTTGTAAATTTTCATGTCCTTAGATGTTTGATGATGGCAATCTTTCTCATTTGTAGACCTTTCCTCCTTGCATAGTTTGATCATCCTTGTATGGTGAAGTCCTCCTCTTTCAAAGTTTGGGACATCCTTGATACATTTATTTGTTACCTCCTTGGCTGAGAATCATTTAGCCTTGATCCCTTTTCCGCCTAGGGACTCCTTGAGGGGAAAATCGAGCCTCATAGGGACAAATTGGAGTCCTTAACAACTTATCCTTGAATAAAATCCTATTTGATCCTTACAGAAAATTGATGTGAATAGGGACAAAGTGATCTCCCTATAAGATAGTCCTTATTCTTCAAGCATTTGATCAAGCGGAAAGTTGACTTGCATACGGACACATGAATGTCCTTGTAGCCTTGTCCATGTTCACCTTCCTATAACCTTGGTGTTGGAATTGTCCTTGCATATGGAAAGACTTAACTTCAAACATCCCTCGATGTACTTGTTTGATCATCATGATGCTGCACCTGCATTGCAGAAGTCCTGGACCTTTTGCACAGTGCATCTCCAGCTCCCTTTTTCGCTTAAGTTTCTCTACCCATATATCTTTGGTATTGCATCAGCTTCTTCTTGTCCTCGTGCATCCTCCTTCATCATTCCTTGATGGAACGTGTCCTATTCATGGTTTTCGAATTCCTCGTCCTTGAGCTTGAACTTGTCCATGAATTCTATCTTGATTTTTTTAAACCCGGACTTGTCCCACGTCCCTGCTTGATGAATGCTTGATCTTGAAATTATTACTTCAAGCTCAATTCTTGAATTTTCTTTCCTTTGTCCCAGCTTTGAAGTATTATCTTACTTTGAACTTGATCTCCTTTAATCTGTATGAAGCTAGAAGTTAGTACCTTATCAAGAAATCTGATCGAGAAACTAACTCCATACCTTACTACTCCTGATTTTGCTACTAATTTGGAGCTTATAACTTAGAAAAATCAAGGAATTAAGGCTGCAAATGAAGTTTATAACCAAGGACGAGCTTAGAATTCTGAAGACAATCTGAAAACCATGTCTGCAGACTTGTCTGAAAACAATTGAATTTAAGAGCATAAGACTAGTCCTTTGTTTCTATAAACTTGAAAAAGTCGGAATTTTAAAGTCCTGAATTTGAGAAATTTTCTTAGGACACGTGTCTGAAGACAAAGTCTGAGGACTATGTCTGCAAACAAGGTGTAATCAGATTGTTAAGGCATTAAAATCATGACTAAAATGACTCCTTTAAATTCCCCAAAACAAGGATCAGACCATCTCATTAATGCACAAATTCTGATTTTTCTGAAGACATCCTGCAATCAGCTCACCTGGCCCTCTTTTCTCTCCGAAAATGAAGGGATCCTTCCCAAAATGCTTCTTTTTGAGTCGTGCAATGTATTTGAATGGGGATAAATTGATTTGAATGTTTTCTGATTTTTCAATGAAAATCAAACCTATAGATGAATTTTCAGATTTAACAATGACCTTACAGCCTACCAGTTGCTCGGATTGGTTTCAGACTTTGTGCTTGGCTCTGGAATTGACCTTTCAAACAACCTTGTTACTGATTTTAGGATCTCTGATTTCTACTTGCGAAATCGCAGCCTTCTATGAAACTTCCAGTCTGCAGACTTCTTGCTTCAGCATTACCTATGTTTTGATGGATATTTGGCCAGCCTTGAGCCCCCTTCTTGCAACGACTTGCCATTGACTTCAGACTATCACCTCCAATTATGGCTGCCTTTATAATGGCTGTAGCTGCATTTATATCAGACCTGCACAACTCCAATCACCTCTAGCTAGCTCCTCTTCCTTACTTTCAGCCTTCTCAAATTGCCTAGCTCCCCGTCTTCTTTTGACTTTAAGCTTTGGTCAACTCCCCTTATTATACTTCATTGCTGTTGTTGAAAGGCCTTTTAAAGGAGTTTTCTCTTTGAATTGTACCTACACAGCCAATGTGGGATAAAAGTTTTTACCTCTTAAAGCCTTGGGATTCATGCAAATTGGGTTTCACCTCATTTCTTTTGAATTTTACTGAATTTCTTTTCAAATTCTGAATCCTTGTGACATTCTTTGTTAACAAGCCCAGCCCTAGTGGAAATTCTAACTTGCTAAGGACAATTCAGATCCTTAAAATTTTCTGTCTTCCAATTCATCCCTTGAAAGGGAGATTCGATGCTAATAGGGACAGCTGGTGTCCTTGCTAATTCACTTTATTAACCCCACTATCTCCCAATGGGGAAAATCGACCCATTCAAGGACTTGTCCATTATTGCCTTAGTGAAAGTCCAAGGGGAAAATTGCTGTGTACAAGGACAAATCGGATCTACAAACTTTACTTTTTCATTGATTCGCACTATCCTCCAAGGCGGAAAATCGACCTCCTCAAGGACTAGGGGAGATTTCATGGGTACAAGGACAATTTGGAATCTTCATTTATCCACGTGGAAAACATAGTTGTTCAAGGACAAAGTGGAAATTTTATAAGGACAAGGTCAAGTGGAAAATTCCTATCCTCAAGGACTTTCCTCATTTCAAGCTCAAAAATATTATAAGTGTTGAACTAGTAGAAAAACCACTTGCACAAGGACAAAGGAGAAAACCCTTGTCCACGAGGACTTTCCACTCCACTATCCACTCTTCAAAAAAAATTTGAGTATAGAATCCATGGTAAATCGACATGCATAGGGACACTTGCAATTCGGCATTGTTTCTTATGTCCAGGAGGGCAAATTCGATCTCCTCAAGGACAAATGGTCTTGACACTTAGTTTTTTACTTGTTAAAACTTAATTAATCCTTCTATGATGTCCAGGAGGGCAAATTCGATCTCCTCAAGGACAAATGGTCTTGACACTTAGTTTTTTACTTGTTAAAACTTAATTAATGCCTTCTATGAGTGGAAAATCAACCCCTTCAGGGACTTTTGCATTTTCTCAAGTGGAAATTTACCTTTTATAGGGACTTTGCCCATGTTTGGTGTGGAAATTCTATTTTCATAGGGACAAAGTGCATTTTTTAAGTGGAAAATTGATTTTCATAAGGATTTTACACATTTTAAGAGTGGAAAATCAATTTCCAAAGGGATTTTGAAGTCCTCTTGCCATTAACAAGTAATTATGACATATATCAAACCAATTGACTAGCTAAAATGTCCCAACACTTCGAAAATTTCCCTCAAACCTCCGTAACTTGACCTTAATGAGCCCCATCCTTAATACTCTTGTTTGCATTTGGGACTTCAATGACTTGATCATTTAACCACTCCTGAACCTTTGAGCTCTAAGATAACACTTCTACTGCCAAAACTCTACAACTACGCACGAAAAGAGAGGGGCCCCATTTGCAATGGGGCGATGGTGCGAAAAGGTCACAACACTAGTGTGAGTAATAAAAGCACTATTGCCAATATATGTAGTCAACATAGAGAAAACATTTATTCTTTTGTAGTAACTGAAGATCGACAATTGCAGATTAACTCATGAAGAGCTTCGATGGATTTGTTTGGATAGTATTTAATCGCTTTCGAATAATCATGGGATTGAGGAGGTGCATTGTGTCATCTATACTTGTGGTTAACTTCTTGTGTGTAAAATAAGGCTTGGAATTTTAATTATGTTTATGATTTTTCTTAGTTCTGGAAGCAGCGGTCCATTTGAAGTGACTAATTATGAAATTTATTTTTCTCTAGGTGGTGCCTTGCTGATCAGAGCACAATTCTGCAAGCCTAAGGGAACTTTGTGCTAGCATACAAATCTTTGTATCATCTTACACAACCATCTCTGATCTCACACACCATGATGTGTGCTCCTGTAGTCCTCAACATACCTAGCAATCATCCACAAAGCCAACAACCTTGCAAACATGGAACTTGTGAAACATTTCATCTACAAACTGCGGAACTAGAACGTCAATCATTAGTAATCCAGCCATCAACAATTGGAAGGTTAACATTAGGTATGGAATATGGACTGTTATGTAACTGCTTTGTAACATCTTGTACATATAGTCAGTTGATTCTTCACATTAAGGATCAGATAACAAAGAATAGTCTATAAAAACCAATTTGATGCGTTCAACCCTTTATGGTGACAGAAATTCTGTCTCAAACTTGATATCTATAACATCATTTGTAAACCATTTATTTCTACATTGAATAAAAGTAGCACATCATTGCTCAACGTCTTCCATACATTCAAATGTGCACTTTTTATTGTGTCTTTTGGTTCTCTATTGCATATTCTATAATCTTATATTTCACTAAGAAAGAGTTATCCCATAGTTAATGATGCAGGAGCATCCTAGGATTCTTGGCAATCCTGTATCACACAAAAACATGTTTGTTTTTTTAGTCCGGTGGCTTGGTGGAGACCTTTGGTGGGTTGCTCGGTTGCCTATTGCTCGGGCTCAGTGGCTTCACCGAGTGGGGTGCTCTTGGCTCGGTTGTTGTTGGCAACCCGGTTCCCGACGGGTTTCAGTGTCTATGTTGTTGCTCGGTTTGTTTCACCGAGTGGGCTTCTAATACTCGGTGATTTGTCTCACCGAATGCGTTTTACTTGTGGGATCTCGAGGCCGACTTGCGTATTTAATTCTGGTCGCGGCATTAATGGTGGATCTCTCATTGGGGGTTGTGAGGACCTAAATCTGGGTCGTTGGTTTCTCCAATGCTAGATTTTATGGATGTTATAGGCCGGCCTGTTGGTTGCCTCTTGTATTTAAGTTGTATTATGTACTTTGTTGAGGGCAGATTAGAGGAGCGTAGAGAGAGAGATCTGAGTGTTAGATCTGAGAAGTTGAGTAGTAAGTTATATGTTTGGCAGAAGGTAAATGGCCTGATGCTTGCAGAAGATCTCTGTGATAGACCTTGGAGTTATTTCTTTGTATTTGGTCATAACCTGGAAGGCCTTACAGCCCGACATGTTGCATGTAATTGTTGTTCATGATAATAAATCGATACTGTTGGTTATTTCCATTGTGGTTTGTTGTTGTCTTCCGCTGTGTTGACTCTGGCAGCAAGTCTGGACATCTCTTTAGGGATCTCTCCGGCCTTGCCTGCATCAAGTGGTATCAGAGATGGTTTCAATAGCTAGAGATTGGTGGATCGAAGATGCCTCTAAAGAAAACCCGTGAGATCACTGAGGAGGAACCTCTGGAGGAAGTCAATCGTGAGGATTTTAGGGCTTTGCAGAAACAAGTGCAAGATTTACAAGATGAATTGTGAAGAATGTTTACCCTCACGGGTAACTTAATAATGCATAGACATAGTACAAGAAATATATTACACACAGAATATATCATAGAATAATAAATACTTTCATTAATCATTCCCCGAAGGTTACAGTAATCCTCTCTTCCAAAGAGCAAGTACAATATTCATATACAATCCGAAGAGGTGCAACCAAACGTCATCACCCTTCTCAACCGTCGGCAACTAACTAACCTCCATCGGCAGCTAACATCCGGCGGTAACACAACTTTACCTCCGTCGGCAACTAACATCCGACGGTAACACAACTTTACCTCCGTCGGCAACTAACATCCGACAACTTTACGGCTAACATCATCCCCCCCAAAAAAGAAAGTCGTCTCCGGCGACTCTCAACAAAAAGGAGATGAAATCACTATATAGAATAAGAAAATCACTGAGAAGAAGGGGCAGAGGGCGTCCTGAAAAAACGGAAGTGCTGCCCCCACATCAATGTTGCGTCGTTGTTCTTTTTCTGTCACATCACATTCCTCTTGTGCCTACACGAACTGGTCTCCACAAAAAACACGTTTCAGCTGTAGCCTCTGCTAACACAATACTGTCTCCCTAGCTAATCTGACCTCGATAGCCACCTACACTGCCTTCTCCGCTTCCAACTCCTGGGTACGTTGAG
>MU224516.1:2484343-2500568 GCA_018584345.1 Thuja plicata
GACAATAATCAACACATCAATTTATTTTATTTTTTTCCTTCCCGAGTACGTCTAGGCAGCGGCGCCAAATGTTTACCCTCACGGGTAACTTAATAATGCATAGACATAGTACAGGAAATATATTACACACAGAATATATCATAGAATAATAAATACTTTCATTAATCATTCCCCAAAGGTTACAGTAATCCTCTCTTCCAAAGAGCAAGTACAATATTCATATACAATCCGAAGAGGTGCAACCAAACGTCGTCACCCTTCTCAACCGTCGGCAACTAACTAACCTCCATCGGTAGCTAACATCCGGCGGTAACACAACTTTACCTCCGTCGGCAACTAACATCCGACGGTAACACAACTTTACCTCCGTCGGCAACTAACATCCGACAACTTTACGGCTAACAAAGAAAGAATACATCAAAAGGAAATCAAGATAGTGGTGAAGAGTCTAAAGAAGAAGAACATTTTGAGGAAGCTGTGGAAGAAGTCAGAGATCCTGAGGAGACCAAATTTCTAAAAGCTATGTCTAAAATTGGGAAAACACCTAAGATTGAAGTTTCCACATATGTTGGTAGCCTTAGGCCAGAGGAATTGATTGATTGGATTAATGAGATGGAAGAATACTTCGAATATGAGGAAGTAGAAGATCTTGACCGAGTTTGATTTGCAAAGACAAAGTTAAAAGGTCATGCAAATATATAGTGGAGAGAATTTCAATTGGAAAGAAGTAGGAGAGGAAAGGAATAGATCTCTAAATGGAGTTGGATGGTTGAGAAGCTAAGAAGACAATTCATTCCGGTGGATTATGAATTGGAAATGTTCAAGAAGATGCAAGGTTTGAGGCAGACAAACAAGTCGGTGCAAGAGTATACCGAGAAATTTTATAGAATCCTGATTAGGACTGGTCATTCTGAAGCTGATAAAGAAAAGGTTGTTAGATATATCGATGGCTTGAGACCTAGTATTCAAGAGGAGTTACTTACTGTTCGGATGACAACAATAGGAGATGCTTATCAGATGGCACTGAAGATTGAAGAAAAACTAAACAAAAAGTTTGAAACTAGACAGAATAACAGAAACCGAGGTGGTAAGACTGGTGAAACAACTGTTGGGGGTACTGTGATTGAAAATCCTAAGCAGACCGAGGAAGGATCTGGCAGTAGTCAAACCACTAGACACTACAATGGTGGACAAAGAGGAAGAGGAAGAGGTGATTTCATAGGTACTTGTTTTCAGTGTGGTGAGAAGGGTCACAGGGCCTTTCAATGTCTTCAAAAGAAGCTTACCCTGACTACCGAGGAAATTCCAGCGAATGTTGCAGAAGAAGGTGAAATTCTACTCACTAGAAGACTGGCTGCATGTGTTAATGAATCAACGCAAAGAAGGAATTTGTTCAAAACCAGATGTAAGTACAAAAATAAGGTATGTAATGTTATCATTGATGGTGGTAGTTCGGAAAACTTTGTTTCAGAAGAGATGGTTAGTAAAATTGAAGTTAGAAAGGAGGGAACATCCTAATCCTTACTAGATTAGTTGGATACAAGATGTGTCTAAGGTTAGGGTTGAAGAGCAATGCCTAGTTAATTTCAAGATTGGGTCTTATTAAGATGAGATATTATGTGATGTGTTGCCTATGGATGCTTGTCACCTATTGCTTGGGAGACCTTGGCAATATGATAGACATACTATGTTCGATGGTCATGCTAATACCTATGTGGTTAGGAAGGGAGGTTCCGAGCATAAACTGATGCCTTTGGAGGAAGCAGGAGTTAAAAGGTGTGGAGTCATTAGGCTTTGCCCGAATGACATTGGCAGACATGAGGAGAAGAGAGTTGATGAACGTATGCTGATGAGTGAAAGGAAGAGGAACTGAAGAAAAGAGTTAAGGAGAGTGATATCTCTGAGGAATTTGCAAAGATTAAAAGGCACATGACATTTCTGACTAGGGTGGTCCAGCAGATGTTGACACTTCTTGGATAGAGGGATTCAGATGATACCGAGTTGATTAGTGAGTCTGATGAAGATGCGGTTTACCGAAATACTGATGGTATCAGAAGTACACCAAGGGAGCTGAAAAGGACAGAAGATGGTCGAAGTCAATTACTGTTGGTTGCAGACAGGAGATTTGAGAAGAGTGCAAGGCAAGTAAACTTGCCGAATGGGACAGTGGACAGAGTGAAGACGTTGTGGTTTGAAGAACAAGAGGATGTATGGATTAAGAACAAATATGGGATAACAGTTTTGGTTCCCTTAAGATGTTCATGATTTCCTTTTGGGAACATCTTTTTACCTGGGGTGTCTGATGTAGGAGCATCCTAGGATTCTTGGCAATCTTGTATCACACAAAAACATGTTTGTTTTTTTTAGTCTGGTGACTTGGTGGAGACCTTCGATGGGTTGCTCGATTACCTATCGCTCGGGCTCGGTGGTTGTTTGCTCAGTGGCTTCACCGAGTGGGGTGTTGTTGGCTCGGTTGCTGCTAGCGACCCGGTTCCCGACAGATTTCGGTGTCTGTGTTGTTGCTCGGTCTGTTTCACCGAGTGGGCTTCTAATACTCGGTGACTTGTCTCACCGACTGCGTTTTATTTGTGGGATTTGGAGGTCGACTTGCGTATTTAATTCTGGTCACGGCATTAAGGATAGATCTCTCATTGGGGGTTGTGAGGACCTAAATCTGGGCCGTTGGTTTCTCCAATGCTAGATTTTATGGATGTTATAGGCCAACCTGTTGGTTGCCTCTTGTATTTAAGTTGTATTTTGTTCTTTTTTGAGGGCAGATTAGAGGAGAGTAGAGAGAGATCTGAGTGTTAGATCTGAGAAGTTGAGTAGTGAATTATATGTTTGGCAGAAGGTAAATGGCCTGATGCTTGCAAAAGATCTCTGTGATAGATCTTGGAGTTATTTCTTTGTATTGGCCATAACCAGGAAGGCCTTACAGCCTGGCATGTTGCATGTAATTGCTGTTCATGATAATAAATCAATACTGTTGGTTATTTCCACTGTGGTTTGTTGTTGTGTTCCACTGTGTTGACTCTGGCCGCAAGTCTGGACATCTCTTTGGGGATCTCTCCGGCCTTGCCTGCATCAGTTAAATAGTAGTAGATTATTTCTAAAGTTCTTTTGCACATTTGAATGTGTATAGGCTAACTGTGTCTTCTGCTTGCATATCCTATAATCTTATCTTTCACTAAGATAGGATTGTACCCCTGGAACTCCCAGGATCCAAGTCAAATGCAACCACATAGAAAGATGGAAGGTGACTACTGGTTGGAAAGACAATTTTCAGAGAGGGTAGTGATGGGCATCTGAAACATAGCAGCAACTTATCAGAGCATTTGGTTGGAAATTTGTCAGCTCATGTCCTATGAATTTCTTTCTGTCAATTGTTTTCACTTTTTTTCCTGCAGATACCTACATTTTTTTCTCAGCAGCAGCTATTAAGGAAAAAAACAAAAAAGCCCCCTACTATCTGAACTGTGTTCACAGACTATTATGATATTGCTATCAGGATTCAACTGTGTATTTTTCGAGTCAAACTCATTGACTCATGTTTCACGAGTAGTGATTCACAAGAACCCATCTCTCCTAAGAATGAATGGTACACTTAGCACTCGCAGAAGTGAAGCATTGTGTACAAAAAAGTTTAGGAGGTGGTTCCAACATGGTTGAACAAGAAGCTGTTAAAGATAGATTGAGGCTAGCATTGTTATTTCTTACTAAAGTCTAAAACAAAAGCATAGAACTTTCATTGCTTTTAAGTAGACGTCACTAATTTGAATTAGAAATTGGAAGCAAAAACACAAGGTTAGAGAAAGCTAGTTTACATGGCCCATAAACAGGAGTAGAGTACTAGATCTATCATCTATCAATCTTTTCTGGCCTTGGTTTGTCTTAACGGTAGACTGGTGGTAAAACTATTTCAAGCATGAGGCTTCACATCTTTTTCCTTAAAAATGCAAAAAGGCACTTGCAGTTGCCAAGAACCTTGTACATTTTCTCATCAGTAATGTAGGTTGGATAATTGAATGGGAGAAAACCATTCAAAGGACAGTTAAAGCCCTGAGGCACTACGGAAGTTATTTGCTCAGCTGACTAGAGTAAAAGAAAAGGAAATTAGAATGTAACAAAATGCTACAAGAGATCTGGCAGACTCTGATAGCACCAACATTCCACTGCTAAAGGGTGTGGTTGAAATGAAGCATATTCTGAAGGGAAACATAAGAGCACAAGCCAAAGGGTGCTGGGATTAAAGCTATGTACAATTGGGCCAAGGTAGATGACCAGCCTTCGAAACTTTTCCTTAACTATCTAAAGAAAAAGCATATGGCTAGTATAACCTCCCCCCTTGTTATTAAAATTTAAGGATGTAAGTGTGAAATAGAAAGCAATTAAGGAAGCTTTCACTGACCACAATTCAAATACTTTTTCCTCCTCTCATATATTACTAGGACAGGATACTGAATAATACTATTATTGTTAGCCCATCACTATTTGAAGGTGAGATAAAAATCTTGGTGTTCATAAAGTTAAGCTGCCCATCTGGACTATTAAATATATTTCAGACTAGGAAGCTACTAAATGGACCAAAAACAATCCCAAAAGACTATTAGTATTTTCCTTAAGACTGATCCCCATAAAGCCAATCAAAGGATAAAGTAGAATTTATTCTTGAAACGTCATCATGATTGGAATTTGGTTCATAGGAATTTACTTTTCTAAAGACATGGGAGTTCAAGTCAATGGCATTTTAGGTATGCAATACAGATGTCAGATAGATAAAGCTGCCTATTAGCTTCTCTTACGATAGTTGTTGTAGATGTTGTTTATCTTCTTTCAGCAGTCAAGGTGTTTGGCCAAATGGTGGCAATAGTCTTCTGATAGCAAAGAAATAGTCTGTCCCGGTTGCAGATGATTCAGCTTTGTCCCTTGATCTATGCTACCAGTTCACAGTTGATATTTTCCATTGTTTGGACATCTTTTAGCTGCTTCTGATGCTAATTGCAATGACAGTAAAATAGAAGATCAAGTTCAATAGATTATGAATGGAAATAGCTCTAGAAAGGTATTATTGTCTTCATGAGAGAATCAGTTGTTGTCAGTAATGCGACAAAACCCAAATCTTGTACAATATAGATAGCTTTCTAGCAGAGATAAGTATGGTTTCTCCACATGCTGTCATAACCCCGCCAATAAATAGGATTGTAGCCACCTAAACCCAAGTGATAGGGCCAACCTTTTTCTCTAAACAATAATGAAATTATTATTACATTGTTGGCCAACTCCTTGCAGAGGAGTTGCTTCTCTTTCAGGCCAACTATGCTCTGATTGTCAAAGTATTTATTATATTTTTAATTTGTGTGAAAGGGCGACCCTCTCATGTCGTAGTGCCTTCCTTGGTAGAGACATCTCTCTCCATATGGTCACCCCTCTTTGGGGACTTCAAAATAAAATTATTGATTGCAAAGAGGGCCGACTTCTTGTGAAAGATCACCTCCTTTCAAGAAGAGGTACGATGTGGCATAGAAGAAAGAGGGTTGGAGATAAGGAGGGGAAAGGGAATAGAATGGAAATCATTGGAATAAGAGCAGATCGGGAGCAGAATTAGACACAAACATGTGTGAAGGATCTGCAATCAAACTAGAAGGATGAAGTTGAAAAAGGAGGAGCAACAATAAAAGAATATTATTTAAGAGCAGACTGTAAAGATGAAAAAGAGCAGAATTCTATTTGATGAAGGAGATCAATCTGGGAATTCCACTTGATGAAACATAATAAGAATAAGAGGATCAAACCAAGCAGATATAGATGGAATATAAGCAGCAAGCAGACATCAATGAAGTCAAAAATTGATATAACGAATCAGATCAAGATTACTAAATATCATCCCTATTGAGAGCAGATATAGATCAAACCAAACAGACCTTACACACAGTGACCTCACTCAGCATAGAGAATCTAAATACTACTTATAAAATGGTATGAAATGTCAATGGATCTTATCTATGATTTCTTGCTTATGAATTGAAATCATGTGTTTACATATATGGATATGGGTTGGAGGGAGTAAGATAGGGAGATGGTGTTTACTGGCTCCTTCAAACTAACTACGCCACCCCAAGGGATGGAGTTGGTCATAGTTGGACACTCTTACCTCTTGTGGGCCAAGATGCAATTTGATTACCCCAAGATATGAATTGGTCAAAGTTGGACATTCTTGCCTCTTCTGGGTTGAGAGGCGAGTTGATTACCCCAAGGGATGGAATTCGTCATAGTTGGACATTCCTGCCACTTGTGGGATACCCCAAGGGGTCATAGTTGGGTGTTCCTGCCCCTTGTGGAATAAGGGCAAGTTGCCATAATGTGAATGTTACGTGCTCTCAAGCTTAGTTGGACTTGGCAAGTTTACTGACACCCTCTCGAAGCTCCTACCAAGATGAATTTATGATTGGTTATGTGATGGAAAACCCCAATTCAAGGACATTACAAAGGAACTCCATCAATGAGACTAGTTATATCATATGATTGAGTTAATGTTCCTAACCCTGGTAGGAAAGATACATTTTATGGATTATGTTGGAATTGTAATTTTAGGGCAAAAACTAGGGCATTGGAAAAGGGGACATTACACATGCTCATAGCAATCCATATATATTATTCATCTTGCCAATTTCCCAATTACTCTAGTTCCATCAAATTCCAGTCGATCCTTCATAAATATTTTTGTGCTTCTCTTTATCTCTTGGAAAACATACATGATTTAGAACAATAATGGACTACGACTTGTCGATATTTGACTATAAGATGTGGTGCTAATAGCTAACTCATAAATGTCTCATTGGAGCTCTTAGCAAGAATAAATTTCATAAATTTTTGATCGAACACAAAAACATTGCAGCTAAGCATAGATTTGGCATTGTAAGTTAGTACTATTTGACACAAAGTTGAATGCTTCAACAATTCAACTTTCTTAAGTTGGGCATCGTAGGTACTTAAAAGATGTGATGTCCCCTTTGGAGGATCCTAGAACTTATCCCAAAATCACAAATTCAATAAAAAAGAAAGAAATATAGTTCATTAAGATACAATTTACCATTTAACAATTTCCTTGCCAGCGTAAATTTTGGTAGCACCAACAATAATGTTGGACAACATTTGTAATATAATGAATAAGACCTAATTATTTAAATCTAGGGTTAGGGATCCAATCAAGAATTATAAGCACATACATAACAATAATCATCTTATTCTATTTAGATAAATCATGTAATAAACATCCATGGTTCCATTTCCCATAATTAATCATATTTAGGGTTTGGAGAGGAAATCCACAAAGGGTGCTCGGTTACTATTTGGCCAAAATAAGCCCAAGAGCGTGTAGCACCTAACCAAGACAACTCACCCCTTGGCCCACAAGCAGTAGGAATATCTTGAGATGATTCCATCCCTTAGGGTAGACTACTTAATTTGAGGGAACCCAGGTCATAGAGGAAGATTGATCAACCCAATTAAGCCCAAGAGTGCACAGTGCCTGACCACGACAAGTCACCCCTTGGCCCACAAGCAGTAGGAACATCGTGTGATGATTTCGTCCCTTGGGGTGGACTACTTAATTCGGGAGAAACCTATGTCTACCACTTTTCCCTGCATATTTCCTTTCATTTCGTATATGACTATTTATTCACTTCCCATAACCAACCATCATGGGAATTGGCGAGGATAACACCAAGGGTGCCCAAGGCCATCCACAACTAAGCCCAAGGACGTGAAGCACTCAACCAAGACAACTCGACCCCTTCACCTCACAAGTGACAGGAACATCCAACCAAGACAATTCCATCCAACTCTTGGTGTGAAATCTGTATCAGTTCTCCCAAATGTGTCTCCTTCCTTACCCACATATGATTGTTTCCTTGGGAGAATAAATAAATAAATTAAGAATTGAAATGTTTAGCATTTCGTCTCATTAACTATATCAAACACATAAGAAATTATGTGCTAGACAATATCTTCATCATGCATACACTGAGCATATATCTCATGCATACCACAATTGAACAACAATGTTATTGCCTACGGTAAATAGAAATTTCTGATCTGATCGATCTATGTGCCTGATCGTTGATACCTTATGAACTGATCTGTTCTTTACGAGCACCAATAGCTAATTGAATTGGATTTTCCTTCATGCGCCTCTCCATCGTATTCTTCCACATTTTATACTGTCTCTATGAAGTGGGGTGATCCTGAAGTTGCTACCCTTAAAGAAATGGTCATGCCCCTTGAGAACCAAACTCTTAATGATACTCCATTACCAATCACTGCCATTGTTTATTCACTTAATCACACCTCTTAATTATATTTCAATCACTGCCATTGTTTATTCATTTATTCGCATCTCCTAATGATACTCCAATTGCTATCATTGTTTATTTATTAGCCACCTTCGAACATTATAATCGCTGGTGTATATTAATTGTATTAATTGCTTTTTTAAACAAGATTGGAGTATTTGCCTTTATACTAATTATTGCTTGTTGTTTGCAATCATAGAATTACTGCTTAATGAACTTGCTTCTTTATAAATAATGAAATCTCCTAGTCTTTTGAACTAAGTTGCCGATTCAGGTGCGGATGCGGGATGCCGGTGCGCGGATGCGTGAAATTTTTTTGGGGGGGATGTGGATGCGTGTGTGTGTGTGTATATATATATATATATATATACATTCTGTAAATATTATATTTAATGAATTCTCATACATTTGAAATATATTGTAACATTAATAAAATGTATATTATAATATATATAAAATAATTAAATATAAATATAAATAACAACATACTAAATAAAATAATTAAATATAAATATATATTATTACATAAAATAATTAAATAATAATATATATCAAATAAGATAATTAAATATACATATAATATTAAATATAAATATACATAAAATAATTAAGTATTCATCTTTTAAATATGCAAAGGCACCGATGTTCTATTTTCTGTATATGCGCTGCAGCATTTGACGGATTTGACGGATGACAGGTATTCATCAAAGCTTTCACAAAAAGCAGGTCGTTACCGGGAATATTGAACACGGTGCCCTTCTCCTAATTCTCTTCCGCAATATTTTTTTGAATTCCACATATTTATAGTGAGCTGCTGACTTGAATTGCAAGTCACATTAGCATTCAATCGAAGACTTAGATTACAGCAAACAGACTGTGGCAATGGAAGGGCAGACGAAAAAGGAGCAAGATGAGAAAAAATCAAAAGAGGGAAGGTCTAAAATGTCTTCAATCACTTCCCCTGTGTTCGCCATTGCAAGTCGGATGAGCAGCGAGGACACTGGCAAAGGATGATCCTTATTTTAAACAACAACAACGCTTTGTTTTTTTTATTTTTATGAGCCAACACGCATCCATAGGGCATCCACCCCCCATCCGCTCCCGCTTCCGCCTCAGCCTGCATCCGCTCCCACATCGAGCGTCCAGGAGCCCGCATCGGTAACCATGCTTTTGTAATCACAGCCTACCCCATTTACCTTCTATGCCCCTTCATATTTGTGATTGGTATATTAGTTATATGCCTTTTGTCTTGGAAATGATAATAAGGTTAGCTAGCATAGGTTTTACTTTTTATTTCATTGTATATTTCATAATACTTATGGGAGTCTTATCATAGTTATCTAGTGATTGTCCTTTATTATTTGCGCTTAAACCCTAGGTCAGCTTCTTATTCCTGCTATTTATTAAATTATTATTTATATTCTATTAATGGTTATCTATTATCTGTTGTAAATATATTGTAAATATTAGATTCTTTCTAATATTTAGTCTTCTGTAGTTAGAATAGAATGTTTCTATTCTTTGCAATCGTTTCCTAAGGAAACATCGTCTATTCATTTGTATATATGGAATTTTCGATCCTTGTTAATATCATCAAGATTTTTACCACAATATGGTATCAGAGCTATAGGTTAACTTTTTCAAAAAATTTGTAATCCTCCATTGAGTGGAAATTTTTGAAATAGTTTCAATTCTTTTTCCTGGCTCGTGTTCATTATTAATTTTCAAAAAATTAATATAATTTCTTTTTTGAAATTATTCAAGATTGTTAATTTTTTAAAATTTATCTACTACCCCAGGGATCTTCCAGCGGCTCATTTTTTTCCTACACACAGTTTTGGGCCCATTAATTGCCACCTAGGGTTCCTACACTTTCAACTAGGGTTTTGACCCTTCAATTTCAAGCGAAAAAATTATTTTTCTTGAAGATTCTTGGTGGGTTTTTCAAACCCTCAACTGGGTCATATTCGAAATTTTCTGGGTGACTTGATTTTCATGCCTTGATTTCTGTGCCAGCGGATTTCAAATCTGACTTCATGCATTGTTGCCTCGGTGTTGAGGTTTGGAAGCAATCTTCTGGTATATTCATTTCTCAGTCCAAATATGTCAGGGCTCTATTAGACAAGTTTCATATGCAGGATTGCAAGCCTGCATCTACACCTATGGAGAAAGGTCTGAAGTTATCAGCCAAGTCTGATTCTCCTCGAGTTGATGATACTACATATAGGCAACTAGTAGGCAGTCTCATCTATCTCTCTGCTACTAGACCTAATATCAGCTTCGCCGTTAGCAACATTTCATGGTTTATGACAGCTCCCAAGGCTGATCATTGGATGGCTGCTAAGCGTGTGCTTCGTTATGTGAAGGGCACTCCTGATTATGGGATTCTCTACTCTCAGAGTCCTAATCCTAGACTCACTGGATTCACAGATTCAGATTGGGCAGACTCTATTGACAATAAAAAGTCAACTTTTGGATATGTGTTTAGTTTGGGATCTTGTGCCGTCACATGGACCAGTAAGAAGCAGCAGGTCGTTTCTCTCTCCTCTACAGAGGCCGAATACAAAGGGACAGTTAAGGCAGGTTGTGAAGTTGTTTGGCTTCGCCGGATGCTTGGGGATATGCAGATGTCACCAGTAGGCCCGTCCACTTTATTTGTTGATAACGAAGGCGTTATCAAGTTAGCACGGAATCCAAACTTCCATGAAAGAACCAAGCATGTAGATATTCATTGTCACTACATTCGGCAATTGGTTGAAGACGGGACAATACATTTGCAGTATGTTCCTTCAGCGGATCAGACTGCATACATTCTCACCAAGCCTCTTGGTCCAGACAAGTTTGCCAAATTCAGAGGACAGCTTGGTGTAGTGGATAGATTAACCATTAAGGGAGGGTATTAAATTATTATTTATATTCTATTAATGGTTATCTATTATCTGTTGTAAATATATTGTAAATATTAGATTCTTTCTAATATTTAGTCTTTTGTAGTTAGAATAGAATGTTTCTATTCTTTGCGATCGATGTTTCTATTCTTTGCGATCGTTTCCTAAGGAAACATTGTCTATTCATTTGTATATATGGATCTTTCGATTCTTGTTAATATCATCAAGATTTTTACCACAATACTATTTGTATTAACCCTAGGCAGGGCACGACAAAAGAATTGAAGAGCTTCTCATACTATTTCTGCTATAATTCCATGGAATACTAAGGTTAAAATATACTTCCATTAGATTAATCGCAAATTTTGAAAAAAAAAATAGTAATTGACTCTTTTTTTCAATTTTTCACTTTTTTGTAAATCTTATTTTTTCCCATTTTTTTAAAAAAATTCCTACTCCTCTAGTTTGCTGATTTATTCCCCAAACGATTTATGCTTGTATGGTTTAAAAACCTAATGGGTTCAAAATCCAACAAAAAACTATAAATCTGTAGTGTATCTATAGATGTCGGGTAGACATTAAGAGTTGCTTGATCTGTGTTTCCAGTAATTCTTGATTTAGTAATATAAACTCAAGCTTCCCAACAGAAAATGGCAATGCTGCATTCCATATAGGAAGCTTAAAGAAGGTTAAAGAAAGAGGTAATCTCCACATATTCTCCAGCTTTGTCAAACACGTTGCGTAGCCTCGAAGCTTCGTCGAGCACATGGCATAGCCTCGAAGCAATCGACAATGCAATGTTGTTGTTTACTCAAACAATGCAATTGATTTTACAAGCATTTCAATTCAATAGGCTGCAAACAAAACTCTCTTCAATATAAACAACTGATTTTACCGTTTGAAGGAAGGGCATAGAATGGCTTGAATGATTCACTCCTCTAAGACTCGTATGAGATGTTCCCGCTCGAATCATTCACAGACAATAGTACTCAAACCACAAACATTGACCCCATTTCATCTAATCCCATGATAGATTTCTTGTTTGGGAACCTAGCTAACGTAATGTCATTCATATACAGATTGATTCCCGCAGAAACCGCAGGATAGAGAGAATTGAATGGATTAAGAAATGAAAGATAGAAGAAATAAAACAGCATTAGACCAATCCTTTAAAGAACGACAATAAGAGTTTTGTTTTGCTTACTCGAAGGAAAACGAAGACCACCCACTAGCTTTCCTACTCTGATTCCCACGCCCAGCCTCATTTCAAACGATTAGAAAACTCAGTTTCCTACTCTGATTCCCACGCCCAGCCTCATTTCAAACGATTAGAAAACTCAGTTTCCTACTCTGAGCCCCATGCCCAGTCTAATTTCAAACGAGTAGAAGATAAGATCCTTCGGTTTTAAAATGTAAACAGTAAGTTACGGTTTTCATTTTTGTTCTATTGAAAGGTGACTTTAAGATTTCTTGGAGAGGTAAAATTCTTATTGCTAGCTGAGAACTAACTCTCATCAACTTCGTTGTGAGACCGGGCGTTGGAAGAGGTCAAAAGAAGCTTGGAAAGAGAGAGTTTGCATGTTTTACAATTTTGGGAATGTGGAAATTGAACGTCACTTTATTTTAGAATGTGATGCATACAAGGACAGCATGGACAAATTTGCGGATATTATCTCTAATAGCTCTTGGCATAACCTATTCAGCGAGGAGTACATTGAGAAGTTGGGTGTGCTCATCATCAACTTGCACAAGAAAAAAATCGGGTTACTAAAGTTGGCTTAAGTTGTCAAGTTGTCCCATAGGCTATGTTTAGCCTCGTAGACGTTAAAATTTATCTATCTAACATATATTAGGGAGACAGTCTCCTAGTGGAGTGGGGTCCAATAGTTCGATAGTAGTTGAATAAAATGATTATTTTATTGAAGCATTTAAAGCGTCGTGTTAATAATTATTTTTCAAAAATATTTCTTTAAATCTAAAAAAGCAATCATTTGGGGGAAAGGAGCACCCTAACTTTGCACTTCTCAAAATCCTACATGAAAATTTCAAATTACTCTCAATTTATTACATCAGCTTACTTGGCAAATCCTCTTGTAACTAAGATTTTAGGGCCACGTCATCGAGTATGATGCTACAACAACATGTTTTTTTGTCAAGGTGTCCAAAGAGATCCCAAAAAAAAGTGAGACCAATACTTGTGGTATGTTCAGATGCATCTCTTGAGGGTATTGGGGCGGTATTGATGCAGGAAGGTCGAGTTATTGCTTATGAGTCTAGGAAACTTAAAGACGGTGAGCTTAACTATCCCACACGTGACCTTGAATTAGCAGTGGTTATCCATGCCTTAGTAAAATAGAGATACTTTTTGTTGGGACACAGTTTTGAGTTACATATAGATCATCGTAGTCTTCAGTATATCTTTACTCAACCTAATCTCAATGCCCGTCAGCGTAGGTGGATGAAGTTCTTATGCGAGTATGATTTTGAGGTGAGGTATATCCAAGGGAAAGAAAATGTTGTGGTCAGTGCTCTGAGCAAACACAAGCATAAGTTGTCAGCACTTTCGCTTAGAATAGATTTGAGGAGTCGGGTTCTTCAGGCACACGCTCCAGATTCATGGTATCAGAAGATGAAGGCGGAGTTGGGGTCAAGAAGACCCTTAGAGGGATGTTTCTCAAGGTATTCCTTGGATTCTGATGGGTTGTTGCGAGAGCAGGATCAAATCTATGTTCCTCTATCTGGAGACCTTCGTATAGTTATTTTGGTAGAAGCCCACCGGGCACCTTATTTAGCTCATCTAGGGGTGAAGAAAATGCTTGTTGATCTACGCTAGTTATACTATTGGCCAGGAATGAATAGGGATATAGCAGACTATGTGGCACGATGCTTGGAGTTCAAGGGTGAAGGTTGAACATCAGCACCCAGCAGACCTCCTGCAGCCTCATCTTGTTCCGAAGTGGAAGTGGGACATTATTTCTATGGATTTTATTGTGGGACTTCCTACTACCCCATGGAGACATGATGCTATCATGGTCACAGTTGACAGGATGACCAAGGTAGCCCATTTTTCTCCCATGCGATCCTCTTATACAACAATGTTAGTGGTCGAAGTATTTATGAAGGACATTATGAGACTTCATGGGATTCCATAAAGGATTATCTATTATCAGGACCTAATATTCACTTCAGCATTATGGACTTCCTTGCAGCAAGCTTTAGGGATCCAACTGAACTTTAGTTCGACTTATCATCCAAATACTGATGGACAAATGGAATGGGTTAATCAGGTGCTTGAGGATATGCTTGGGATGTATGTCATGGATAGATAGCCCCATTGGGAGGACTATTTTTATTTAGTGTAGTTTGCCTATAATAACGGGTATCATAGTTCCATTGGCATGTCACCATTCCAAGCCTTATATGGTCATCTGTGTTGCACACCCTCTGAGTAGGGACCAATTAGAGGAAAAAGTACTTCTTGGTCCACAGATGTTGCAAGACATGGAGCAACAAGTTGAGCAGATTAGAGAACATCTTGTGGCAGCACAGGACATACAGAAGAAGTATGTCAATGCTCACAAGAATGATAACAGTTCTCTTTTGGGGATAGAGTATTATTGAGGGTTCACCCGCAAAAGAGTCCAATCCATTAGAGAAAGGGCTCCAAGATGGCACCTCGGTTTGTTGGTCCATTCCAGGTCCTTGAGAGGATAGGACCAGTTGCTTATCAACTTGCCTTGTCGCCCAGTCTCGCTTGTATTCATGACATATTTCATATTTTAGTCCTTAGGAGATATATTCCTGATTTGACTTATGTGCTGGACTGGAATGCTTTACAGGTGGCAGACGACAGCTGGCTTTGGAGCACGTACGTATTCTACAATAGAGGACACTGACCCTCAGGGGTCGTACCATAGAGCAGGCAAGGGTCTAATGGGACCCTAATGATGAGGTCTCGGCAACATGGGAGGATGTTGATAGACTTAGAACTGCTTATCCTTATTTATTTGTAGGCTTCCAAGACTAAGCCTAATCCTAAGGGGAGGATATAATACCCTCTTAGATGACTTTGCTTTTCATTTCAGGACTGGAGATTTTTATGGTATCATGGATGGACTTTATGTTTATGTTTATGTTTCATTTGGATAGATATAGATGATGATATGGCATGGACATCAGATTATGTTTCTCAGATACTTAGATGTATTTGTTTATGATTATTGCTATCTATGCATATGGAATAATGAGTTGGCTATCTCTTTAGTTATATGATTTGATTATGAGACTAACCTAATGAATTATGATTATAACCCTTGTTTATATTGTTGCTACATGTTTTACATGTGTGTATATCTCTGATGTGTTTGCATGACTTGGGATGAAGTCGTAGTTACTCGCTTAGGTAAGACCCACATGATGTCTCGGTCCCAGTCATCTGTCTACATCTTTTTCTTCTATATGTATATATATGTAATCACCCAAAAATGGTCTACAAAACCCTAAGCGCCTAATCCAGGGATAACTTTAAGAAACCCCCTCCTAGGAAAAAGTGTAAAATCCTGGCGAATCGTACATTAATTTAGGGGAAATTTTTTAATGATGATGGCGAAGTTTTTTTTCAAATTAAGAAAAAAATATAAAGTCGTAGGCGATTTTGTCCCTCTCGAATGAAAATTCCATAAAATCCTGGCGAATTATTGTCTTGTGAAGGTAAAAAAAATATTTGTAGTGGCGAACTATAAATTAATGTGGGTAAAATATGTAATATATGAGGCGAATTATTGTCTTGTGAAGGTAAAAAAAATATTTGTAGTGGTGAATTATAAATTAATGTGGGGAAAATATGTAATATATGAGGTGATTTTTATGTGTAGTTTGAAAATATATTTATTTTATTGGCTAATCTATCGTTAATTATGGGGATAATAAATATTTTATTTGGCGATTTTCAAAAAATGGGACTCGTCACTGCGTCATGTGGGCCAA
>MU224516.1:2522994-2575932 GCA_018584345.1 Thuja plicata
TATAAAGGTGAACAAACCCTAAAACCTAAAAGCTAGGATGCGCAATATAATTAATATAAAGTATTAATTATATGCACCTAAGTGAAAGCATAAGCCGAAAAAGAGTAAACTGATTACTCTAACAGGAAAGACTAGATTATTACACACTTGAGATGTGTTAGCGAATAACATTGGGATGTTACAAAGAAGAATTACAATCCTCCTACTAATCTTGCTACTGTGACTCCTAATGAGAAGAAATAATATGAGATTAATACAAGAGCTTATGAATCCTTGAAGAGTACATTATCATATATTTAATATACAAATGTCCTAGGATTGGAGACCGCCCATCAAGTATAGGAAAAGTTAGAAACATTATATGAAAGAGACAAGTTTGTGAAGCAATCGAAGATACAAATCCTGAAAGGAAAATATGAAACAATGAGGATGAGTGAAGATGATAATATTACTATGTATGTGAATAAGATCACCGACCTTATTTTTGGAATCTGATGCGCTAGTGGAACATTGGAGGAAGAAGAGCTTGTTTCTAAAATCTTGAGATCCTTGCCTCCTTACAATCATAAAGTTTCTACTATTGAAGAAATCATAATGGTGTCTAGTGTGATAAGAGATACATTGGTTGGTAAGTTATCTGATTTTTAGATGAGTGAATTTGGAGATAGATTTCCTAAAGTTGAATATGCATTTAAAGACATTATTTCTAAGGATAAGCAAAGATATGATCCTGGTGAAATTTCATCTAAGATTGAGATAAATGCTAAGGAATGGGAACAAATTGAGAAAGAGGAAAGAGAACTAGAAGATATTGAAGCTCTATTTGCAAAGAAGCTACCTAAGGAATCTGGTAAGTATGAAGGAAAGTTTCCTTTGAAGTGTTTTTCATGTAATAAGATTGGTTACATTACTTCTAGATGTCCTAACAAAGGTCCTAAGTACAAGCATAAGAAATTCAGACATAAATTTTAGAATAAATGATACTATTCTGCTGATGAAGGAACAAATGATGATGAATCTGAGAAGAGAGAAGAAGAGATTGCGTTCATTTATATTAAAGATTAGAATCCTAATGAAGATAAATCCTTGGTTTCACATGTGGATAAGAGAGATGACTGGGCTATTGATAGTGGATTTTCACGTCACATGACCAGAGACAAAAGGAAATTTGTGAAGCTTGAAGACTATGATGGTGGTGTTGTTAGATTTGGTAACAATGCTCCCTGTTTGATCAAAGGAAGTGGTTTAATTACACTTGATGTTAAGAGTAATACTGATGATTTTTTATATGTTGAAGGTTTAAATATAATATTTTGAGTATTGGACAATTATTTGATAAGGGATATCACTTGGAATTCAAGAATAGAATGTGTAAAATCATTGTAATAATTAGAATTGAGATTCCATTAGGTACAAAGATAAGAGATAATTTTTTCATTTGAATAATTTAGAGAATAGATGTTTGATTGCAAAGGTCGATGGCAGTTGGTTATGGCATAAGAGATTTTGTCATGTAAACTTTAATAACATTGCAAAGATTAGCACTACAAATTATGTAAGAGATTTACCTAGATTTTTGAATCCTGTTAGTGCAATGCGTAAGGAATGTCAATTGGGTAAGATAGCTAAATCTACCTACAAAAGTAAGACATTTTCTTCGAGTAGACTGTTAGAATTGGTACACACTAATTTATGTGGACCTATTAAGAAAATAAGTTATTATGGAGACATATACTTTATTCTATTCATTGATAATTATTCAAAGATTATGTCGGTTACATTTTGTAAAGAAAAATCAGAGGTATTCGACAAATTCAAGATCTTTAGAGCTATGGTTGAAACTGAGAAAGGTATGAAGATGAAATGTTTGAGATTTTACAGAGGTGGAGAGTTTACATCTAGAAAATATGATGCATACTATGAAGAGCATGGAATAAAGAGACATATGTCTACTCCATGGACCCCACAACAAAATGGAATTACAGAGAGAATAAATATAACAATTATTGACAGTGCAAGGATAATGATGATTGAAGGAAATGTTACATAGATCTATTGGAGAGAAGTTGTTAGCATTCTTGTTTATACACTAAACAGAGTTCAAATCAAGCATGGTACTGGTAAGACTCCTTATGAACTTTGGTATGGTCATATTCCTACTGTGAAATATTTTAGAACCTTTGGAAGAAAATATTGTTGGATATTGTTGAGATGTTGTTCAAATTATGCATATATGTTGCCAGTAATGTCAACATACTTCTACTATTGAAGGCAATGTTATTGACATGTTCAGTGAGGTTGAATGGCTTGGTTAAGATAATACACAAAATTTCTACAAATTTGATCATACAATTATGTTTAGAGATGTCTATAGTTGATGAATGTCAATTCACTGAAGTTAGAGTGATGATTTGAGAGAGTTATAACTGATTTATCAAACACTGGTATTTTGGTAATTCAGGAAGAGACAAAGTTTCAGTTTTGGATCGGTATGGATCAATGTTGAAGATTTAGTTGTTTCTAACCTAGTAGTAAGTTTGGTACATACATATGTGTCCTCAACTCGAGTGGTTCATGATTTGGTTACTAGAAAGCTATATTTCTTGAGTAACAGAGGTTATAGATATTTTTCTGACGAATAATACATCGATGGATTTATATCTTGAGTTCATATTGATGCTAGGGTTTCTGAGGTACTTAACATTGATTATTGATGTTTCTTGATCATGTTCTAATTTTTTTTTTGGATCGCATTGGCTAAAGTGATCGGGTTGCATGATTTTCACGTAATGTGTTGGTGGTTTTCATTTGGTCTTAGCCAATCTAATGATGTAATGTGTTGTGAAGGTTTAGAGTGTGATTGGTGGATATAAGTGTGTTTGAGGTGGTTGATATGGATTATTGTAATGTCTTGGCTAACATTCAATGGATTGCATTGAGGATTATTTGTAATTTATTATTTGTTTGTAATTAGGTCCCTAGCTGACCTAGTTGAGATGAGTTGATGAATTGTATATATAAATGTAATCATTTGATAATGTGCAATGTTCTGAAGTATGCCAGAGACATGCAGATGTGTGGCCAAAGGATATACATGATGTTGTATAAAGAGGTATGAGTGGAATCTTAAATAATCTAGATATCTTTATACTTCATTGGAACTATTTTGGCATAAAAAATGCTATCAGTTAGTTCGTGTGTTGGATTGTAAGTCCTCGTTGATTTATAATCATATTATGTTGTAAGGTAGTGAGCCTTGTTGTAATTGTGATTAATCAATGAGCTCTATGAAGTGTGCCTAAATGCATGTGTATTCCCCTTTTGTAATACTCATAACATGGTACATTATTTATCACTAAGTGCACTCATCTTGTGGGTTCCACTGCCACCGTGGTTTTTCCCCTAATAGGGTTTCCACGTCAAAAATATTGGTGTTATGTGTTACTATTATGTTGAGATATTGATTTCATTTTTATCATTCAAATCTATGATTAAAGTTTGTAAGTTGATTAAAGTTTTATGAGTTTGTGCCACAACTGATTCACCTCCCCAATCTTAGTTGTGTGTGTGCTTCTTAAGGTCTAACAATTGGTATCAGAGCTAGTGTCCTCTTTGAGAAGCTTGACCGCTTGAGGAGATATTGGATGTAGACCTTTAAGAAGGATAGTCCAAGATTTGAAGGAAAAAATTATACTATATCGAAGGACCGGATGATTACACACTTGAGATGTCTTAGTGAAGAACATTAGATAGTTACAAAGAATAATTACAAGCCTCGTGTTGATCTTTCTACTGTGACGACTAATGAGAAGAAAGAATATGAGACTAATATCAGAGCTTATGATGCCTTGAATATTTCCTTATCAGATGATGAGTATATAAATAATCTAGGATTAGATACCGCACATCAAGTTTGGGAAAAGTTAGAGATACTATATGAAGGAGATAAGTTTGTGAAGCAAGCCAAGATACAAAGCCTTAGAGGGAGATGTGAAGCATTGAGGACGAGAGAAGACAAAAATATTACTATATATGTGAGTAAAATATCTAAACTTGCTTGTGGAATTATATGCGCTGATGAAAAATTAGAAGAAGATTAGATTGTTTCAAAAAATTGAGATCCTTGCCTCCTTACAATCATAAATTTGTTTCTATTGAAGAAATCAGAATGGTGTATACTATGACAAGAGATACATTGGTTAGTAAGTTATCTACTTTTGAAATGAGTTAATTTGGAGATAAATTTCCTAAAGTTGAATCTGCATTTAAAGCTACTATTTCTAAGGATAAGAAAAGATATGAACCTAGTGAGAGTTCATCTAAGCTTGGTAAATATGCTAAGGAATGGAAACAAATTGAGAAAGAGGAAAGAGAGCTTGAAGATATTGAAGCCCTATTTGCAAAGAAGCTACCTCAAAGATCTAGTAAGTATGAAGGAAAGTTGCCTTTGCAATGTTTTGCATGTAATAAGATTGGTCACATTGCTTATATATGTCCTAACAAAGAGCCTAAGTACAAGCATAAGAAGTTCAGACATAAATTTTATAAGAAATACTACTATGTTGTTGATGAAGGAAAAACTGGTGATTAATCTGAGAAGAGCGAAGATGAAATTATATTCATTTCTATTAAAGATGAGAATCCTAATGAAGAGAAAGCTTTGGTTTCGCATGTGGATAAGAGAGATGACTAAGTTATTGACAATGGGTGTTCACATCACATGACTAGAGACAAAATAAAATTTGTGAAACTTGAATACAATGATGGTGGTCTTGTTAGATTTGGTAACAATGCTCCCTGTTTGATCAAAGGAAGAGGTTTAATTACACTCAATGGTAAGAGTAATACTAATGATGTTTTGTATGTTGAAGGTTTAAAGCATAATATTTTGAGTGTTGGATAGTTAGTTGATAAGGTCTATCACTTGGAATTCAAGAATGAAATGTGTAAAATCATTGGAAGAACTGAAATTGAGATTGTAATAGGTACAAAGACAAGAGGTAATATATTTCATTTGAACAATTTAGAGAATAGATGTTTGATTGCAAAGGTTGATGACAGTTGGTTGTGGCATAAGAGATTGTCATGTAAAATTTGATAACACTGTGAAGATTAGCACTACAAATGATATAAGAGATTTGCCTATATTGTTGAAGCCTCATAATGCGATGTGTAAAGAATGTCAATTGGGAAAGTTGACTAAATATACTTTCAAAAGTAAGACCTATTCTTTGAGTGGATTGTTAGACTTGGTACATACTGATTTATGTGGACCTTATAGAACAAGAAGTTACTATGGATACATATACTTTATTATTTTTGTTGATGATTATTCAAGGATGATGTGGGTTACATTTTTGGAAGAAAAGTTTGAGTATTTGACAAATTCAAGATCTTTAGAGCTATGGTTGAAACTAAGATAGGCATGAAGATAAAATGTTTGAGATCTGACAGAGGTGGAGAGTTTACATATAGAGAATTTGATACATACTATGAAGAGCATGGAATAAAGAGACATATGTATACTCTGAGGACCCCACAATAGAATGGAATTTATGAGAGAAGAAACGAATCAATTCTTGACACTGCAAGGACAATGATGATTGAAGGAAACATTTCATAGGTCTATTTGAGAGAATATTTTAGCATTGATGTTTATACGCTGAACCGAGTTCAAATCAAGCACGGTACTAGTAAGAATCCTTATGAACTTTGGCATGGTCATATTCCTAATGTAAAGTATTTCAGAATCTTTGGAAGCAAATTTTACATTAAGATAGATGAAGATTTAGGAAAGTTTGATCCTAGAACTGATGAAGGAATATTTCTTGGTTATTCTACAAAGTGAAAATAACACAAATGTTACAATCATAGAATGAGAAATTTTATTGAGAGTTCTAATGTGAAAAAGGGATGAATTTTTTTAGAAACTAGTTAGATCTTGTAGATATGAATCAGATGAAGAAGAAGGAAGTCAAACCATGCAAGCACAAAATCAATATTAGAATTAGAATGTATCAATAAAAAATAATGAAGAAGTTGATGATGAGGAAGAGTTGGAAACACATGAGTCAACTACAAATGAAAATCTAAAGACTTTGAGGTATATAAAGCTAAATCATTCAAAGAATCATATTGGTGATAGAAAAAAAGGTGTTCAAACTAGAGGAAGGATTGCTAGAAATGAAATTTGTTTGATTTCTAAGATTGAACCTAAAGATGTTGATGAAACATGCAAAGATGAAAGTTGGAACAAAGATATGGAAGAAGAATTGGAACATATTGAGAAGAATAAGAAAAAGATTCGTGTTCCTAGACCCGTGGAAAAGAGTGTGATTGGTACTAAATGAGTATTCAGAAATAAATTGAATGAGGATGGTGAAGTGATCCAGAATAAAGCCAGACTTGTTTATAAGGGATATTCTCAAATGTAAGGTATTTATTTTGAGGAGACTTTTTCTCCTATTGATAGAATTGAAGCTATTAGAATATTGTTTTTATATGCGCCTTACAAGAATTTTAAATAATATCAGATGGATGTTAAGTCTGCATTTTTGAATGGAGAGTTGGAAGAAGTCTACATTGAGCAACCATATATATTTTCCTTGACTTATAAAGATGACATGGTTTTCGATTGAAGAAAGATTTATATGGACTGGAGCAAGATCCTAGAGCCTAGTATGCGAGGTTAGATAAGTATTTATTGAAGATTGGCTTCAATAAAGGTACTATTGATAGTAACTTGGACTTCAAAATTATTGATGATAATATTTTGAATGTTGAAGTCTTTATGGATGATAACATTTTTGGTGGAAATGACAAGCTAAGTAAAGAATTTTCTGATGAGATGCAAAAGGAATTTGAGATGTCTATGATAGGTGAGATGAAATTATTTCTTGGACTACAAATTACACAAACAGATAAAGGTATTTTCATTTCTCAGTCCAAGTATGTGAAAGAGTTGTTAAAGAAATTTGGTATGGAAGATTCAAAACATGTTGGTACTCCTATGATTATTGGTTGTAAATTGACAAAGATTGATGATACACCTAATGCAAAATCAGACTAGATATAGATCAATTATTGATGGATTGTTATATTTAATACAAACTAGACCACACATTATGAATTTTGTTTGCATTGTTGCTAGATTTAAATCAGAACTAAAGGAATGGCATGTTGTTGCTATTAAGAGGATATTCAAATACTTGAAGGGAACAACTGATTATGGTTTATGGTATGGTAACAGTGATGATTTCACATTTAGTGCATATAATAATGTTGATTGGGTAGGTAATGTGGATGATAGGAAGATCACTAGTGTTGGAGAATTCTTTTTGTGTAAGAGATTAATTTCGTGGAAAAGTAAGAAACAAAATTGTATATCACAATCTACTGGTGAAGCTAAGTATATTGTTGCTACTATTAATTGTACACAAGTGGCATGGATGAAAAAAATGTTGAAAGATATCAAAATAACTATTGTTGAGCCTATTATTATATAATGTGATAATTCAAGTGATATCAATATTTCAAAGAACCCTATATTGCATTCAAAGAAAAAACATGTTTATATCAAATATCATTTCTTGAGAGATAGAGTCAGTGTGAGAGAAGTCAGATTGGAGTATGTATCTACTAAATAGTAGAATGGGGATATACTCAAAAATCCCTTGTCAAAGGATACTTTTGAGTATCTCCAAGGTAAGCAAGGGGTAATTTCCCCTCCTGATCAGAGATAGAAATGCATTGAGATGCATTAGTCCAGTGTGCTTACAAATCTATCATTCTTCTGGATTGGTGTTTTTGGTGGCTGCTCCTTAGGGGGAGTAGTGTGTGGTAACTATTTCATGAGTTGTGTTGTTTATATTTCTGACCTCAATGACTTAGTGCATTTATTGTACCTTTACCATTAATGTCAAAGGGGGAGAGATATTCATGTGAAAAATAATTGAGCTTTGAGGAGAGATATTATGTATGAGACTATGAGGGAGAGAGATTTCATATTGTGGATATTTATGATATTGTTGTTGGTATTGTTTCTTTGTGCGTTGATTGATTTTTTCACATCATTTGTTGTCATCAATGCTAGAGGGGGAGATTGTTGGATATTGCTGAGATGTTGTTCAAATTATCCAGATATGTTGGCATTAATGTTTTGTCATTGATGTCAACATACTTCTATTGTTGAAGACAATGTTCTTGATATGTTCAATGGGGTTCAATTGCTTGGTTTAGATACTACAAAAAAGATATACAACTATGATTGTAGAGTTATGTTTAGAGATATCTGTAGTTGGTGATTGTTAGTTACCAGAAATTAGAGTGATGATTTGAGAGAGTTATGATTGATTTATCATAAATTGGTATTTTGGTTATTCAGGAAGAGACAAAGTTTTAGTTTTGGATCATTGTTGAAGAGTTAGTTGTTTCTAACCTAGTAGTGAGTTTGGCATGTATATACATGTCTTCAACTTGAGTGGTTCATGATTTGGTTACTAGAAAGATATATTTCTTGAATAAAAAAGGTTGCAGATAATGTTGCTAATAAATAGTGCAGAGATAGATTTATATCTTAAGTTCATATTGATGCTAAGGTTGTTGAGGTACTTAATGTTTCTTGTAGATGTTTCTTGATCATGTTGTTTTGATTACTAGTAAAAAAAGTTTTGAAGGGACCCAAAACCCTTTACATCATGAAATTACAAAGATAGGAAGTATTATCAACAAAAAAAAAAAGCTACATCAACAAACAACCCATTGGGGGCAGCATGAGCGACCAAAAAAGGAAAGTAGAAAAAACTAGAAAAAGACAGAAACTATCCGAAACACCAGCTCAGGTACCAACACTCATTACACCAACATTCTCCTCCAGGGTCTCATCCATCTTGGCCTGGATACCATCCATCCTCCCAATAAGGCTCTTCAGCTCTTCCACATATTTCTTAACTGTGAGGGATTTTTTCTTGCTGCTAGCCTGGGTTGTGGAACTCGACTCGCCAGTGATCTCTAGGTCATCATCCCTTTGTTCAGATCCCTCTCCCAGACCACTTTATGAGACAATTTATTATCTCTATTTTATGTTGATCTTGATACTCTGTTTTAAGCATTACCAAGACATTTGTGGACCTATAACTATTTGAACTTGTGTTAAAGTACAGTTAGAACCGTCAAGCCTATGGGTAGCTAGTTATGTCACATTTTTCTAATATATATATATATAGAAAGGAAACTAAGTGTGCAGAAAATAGTTCCCTACACTAAACTCCTGAGAAGAGGATCGTGCAAATTCATATTTAACCCTTAGCAATTATAGAATGATAATACAATAACATGCATACATAGAAAAATGAGAATGACACAATGATTTACCCTGGGGAAAACCTTTCGATAAAAAACCCCAGCACTCCAAAACCTGCACAATGTATTAATCAAAACTATTACTATTTACAATACACTTGCAATGCAAGTTCTTTCAGGAGATAATCGACACTTGAAGACAAATTCGGCATCATAAAAACATTCCAACAAATACACTAACTTCTCACTCAGATTTGCAAACCTAAAAAATGCTTATATCATGCGCTTCCCTTTTTAGGGCAACTTCCAAAGACAGTCATAAATTAGGGTTTTACCATTCTCCGAGAAAATAGGAACCCAAATTTTTTTTCCTACGGTTGTAGAAGAGTGTACATTACTCAACATGATTAGTTGCTACATTCTTGCATGTCTTTACCCATCATCAAAACTTCCACAACTAGCTCTTACAAATATTAATGACCGTCATAGGAATCCGTCATAACCGTTTCAGTCATGATTACCTTACACATTGTCCAAAGTGCTGACATTTGGAAAATATCAAATGTAAGGAAATATACAAGGTTGAGACACCTTATTCCTAACATTCTCCCACTTGTCGAACACCTTGTAAGAGCCAAAGGAAATAACAGGATTTAATTGCTATAGGCCGAGAGGCCTGCAGACTCTGAACACCATCTGAACTTCGTTGTGCCCATAGGTTTTGTCAATGCATCCGCAACATTCTTTACTGTATCTACCTTCTCCAAACTTACCTTTCCATCCTCTACCATATCTCTCACAAAGTGAAACTGCACATCAATGTGCTTCATTTTGGCATGGAAAGTTGGATTCTTCGCAAGGCAAATAGCACTCTGACTGTCGCAACAAATTGTAATCTATTCTGCATCAACACCAACATCCAAACACAGTCTCCTAAGCCAAATGGATTCCTTACAAGCATGAGTAGTTGTCATGTACTTTTCTTCTATCGTGGACAAAGTGACCATAGGTTTTCACTTACTCATCCAACTGATGGAACCACCAAACATAGTGAACACATAAACACTGGTGGATCTCCTGCTGCCAATATCACCTGCCCAATCTGAAACCACAAACCCATGAATACAAACTGAATGTGGAGCTCCAAAAGAGTTTCCATGATAGCATATGGGATACTCTGATGTACCCTTCAGATATCTGAACACTCTCTTAACTGCATCCCAATGTACTCGTCCAGGTTTAGCCATAAACTGACTTAGGAATCCCACTGCTTGGGCAATGTCTAGTCTAGTACAGACCATAGCATACATAAGGCTGCCAACTGCACTCGCATAAGGTACTTTGCTCATGTCCTCCTCCTCATTAGGAGATTTTGGAAAATCATCCACATATAACTTTGTTCCCATAGAAATGGGAACACACAATGGTCTGCAATCTACCATGCTAAACCTTTCCAAAATAGACTTCACATACTTACTCTGACTCAACCAAAGTTTTCTGTTAGACCTATCTCTGCTGATTTCCATACCCATAATATACTGGGCTGCCCCTAGATATTTCATCTCAAACTGTGCTGACAACTGAGACTTCAAATCAGAAATCATACCCATACCCTTCCCAATCAACAATATATCATCAACATATAATGCAATAATAAGAAGGCAATCATTGTCAACTTTGAAATAAACACAATGATCTGATTTCGATCTCAAAAAACCAATCGACAACACAAATGCATCAAATTTAAGGTACCACATCCTAGGAGATTGTTTCAAACCATACAGAGACTTCTTTAATCTGTAAACTAAAGATTCTTTACCTTTCTAAATATAGTGCTCAGGATATGACATATAGATTTCTTCCTCCAAATCACCATGAAGGAAAGTTGTCTTCACATCCACCTATTGTACCTCTAAATCATACGATGCTGCTAGAGATAATAGAAATCTAATGGATGTAAGTTTTGCAACAGGAGAGAATATTTCACCATAATAAATTCCCTCCACCTGTGAATACCCCTTTGCAACCAATCTGGCCTTGTACCTCTCAACACTACCATCTGCACAGAACTTCTTCTTAAACACCCATTTGTTTCCAACAGGTTTCCGTCCTTTAGGAAAAGGTACTAGGTCCCAAGTTTTGTTCTTCTCCAATGAAGCCATCTCATCATCCATGGCCTCAATCCAGGAACCTACATCTTCCATACCTATAGCCTCTTTCATAGATCTAGGATCATCAGTGTTTGTAATCAAGGCATAAGCACAACTGTAATCTAACATAGAAAATCCAAACCTCTCTGGTTGCTTTCTTTCTCTCGTAGATCTCCTAAGGTTGTTCTACCTCTTCTTCTAAATTTTTAGAGCTGCTAGAGCTTTCCTCATCATCAGATCCATCACGGTGTCTCTGTTCAGTCTTCTCAAGGGTAGGAGGCAACTGAACAACATCTTCTTTCATTTATTTTTCATCTGGCTATAGCACAATAGTAGAAGGTGTTAGCTCTCTAAAAATAACATTTGTGCTATACAACACCTTACCAATCACAGGATCCCAAAGCTTTTATCCTTTCACACCAACACTATAGCCAATGAAGATACATTTTATAGCCTTGTTTTCCAACTTAGATCTTCTCTCCTTAGGCACATGTGCATAAGCTTCACAACCAAAAACATGAAGATGTCTAACTGAAGGCTTCTTACAAGACCACACCTCTATGGGTGTCTTACCAAAAAGAGCTGATGTAGGAGATCTGTTAACCAGATAGAAAGTAGTGTCCATAGCTTTAGACCAAAACCTTTGTTCGAGGCCAGCTCCACTAAGCATACTCCTAGCCTTCTCCATCAATGTCTTATTCATTCTTTTTGCAACTCCATTTTATTGTGGGGTATAAGGATTTGTCTTATGCCTCTCAATCCCTCATTCTTTATAGAATTGTTCAAACTCTGTCGAACAAAACTCACCACCATTGTCATTTCTCACACACTTAATTCTTTTACCAGTATGATTCTCTACGAGAGCTTTAAATTCCTTGAACTCACTGAAAACATGTGTCTTGCTTTTAAGGAAATAAATCAGATTTGGAGAGTGAAGGAACTTTAACAGGACCAAACACATCTGAATGGATAAGATCCAAAATACTAGAAGACTTGTGAGAACTGGAGTAAAACTTAACACAATTTTTCTTACCATAAACACAGTGTTCGCAAAAGTTGAAATCGAGATTACAATCATTTATCCCCTCAATGAGGTTTTTTTTTTTAGGGTTCTGAGACCCTTCTCACCAATGTGGCCAAATCTCATATGCCACAACATTGTCTTTTCTGCAGGAAGTTTGCCTTCCAAAGTTTTAGCAACCTTAGGTACACTTGCTACACTACCATCGGAACCCATTAACATAGACTTTCTTCACTGCTGGTTCAGATGGTGGAGATGAAGTGACTGCTGCTCTCTTCCTTGAGATAGAAGAACTATTGCAATGTGAAGTGCAAGCATCTAGCTGAAACAGGGTACCTCTCCTAGTACCTTTCGCGAGCACTATAGCTCCTCTAATCATCTTGCATCCATCTTTCGAAAAAACAAATTGCACACCTACATCATTCAACATACTTACAGATAACAGGTTTCATGCCAAACCCAGGATGTGCATTACCCCATTGATCCCCTTTACTTATCCATCATGGAATCTGATAGTGACTCTTCCTCGTCCAACTATCTCTAGATGAGAATCATCACCTAGTTACACCTTTCCACCATCAAACTCCTCATACTTTGAGAACCAAATTCGATGAGAGGTCATGTGAAAAGAAGCACTTGAGTCAATCAACCACACATCATCAAATGCATGAGTGGCCAAGGCTGCGACAAAAGCATCATCATCTTCTTGAGATTTTTAAGAATTAGAATTTGGGCTTTTCTTCTTCTTCTTTGGCTCTTTTCAGTCCTTATAGAAGTGCCCATTCTTACCACAGTTCAGACATGTTACCTTAGAATTTCCAGGAGTCTTAGATTTCCCATGGGTTTTGGATCTACCCTCTTCATACTTATTGTCATTTTTCTTTCCTCTATCTTTGGAACTACCGCGAACAACAAAGGCTTCCTTGGTTGAATCAGAAGTCTTTCTTCACATCTCCTCAGATAGAAGAAAATACACCACATCATCCATTTGGAAAGTGAAAATAGTACTCCCAAGGTCCATTACAAGATGGTCCCATGAATCTGACAAGGAACATCGCAGGGTCATACATTGATCCTCCTCCTCCAACTTGACATCAGTTGATGTCAACTGTGTAATCAACATGTTAAACGCGTTCAGGTGATCTATAATGGATCCTCCTTCCTCCATTCTCAGAGAATACAAATTCTTTCTCAAGAATAATCTGTTCACCAAGGACTTGGCTTGATACACAGACCCAAGCCGTGTCCACAATTTGTTTGCGGTCTTCTCATCGAGAACATTCAGGAGAACAAAATCTGCTAGACAGAGTCTAATGAGACCCTTAGATTTCTGATCCTTGAGATCCCAATCTACTTGAGGCATGTTTACTGGTTTGATATCATTATCAACCGCCTCCCATACATCACAGTCTATGAGCATGTCTTCCATCTTGAGTTTCCACAACTCAAAGTTTGTGCCATTGAACTTTTCCACCTCCATTCTACTGTATGAAGAACCTGCCATCTCTTCATACAATAAGGTTATGAATACTCTGCAACAATACTCCCACTGAACTAGAGATTAGCTCAAAAAACCTGTACCCTAACAAATAGAACCAAAATTGGCCATGCTCTGATACCAACTGAAAGGAAACTAAGTGTGCGAAAAACAGTTCCCTACACTAAACTCCGGAGAAGAGGATCGTGCAAATTCAGATTTAACCCTTAGCAATTACAAAATGATAATACAATAACATGTATACATAGAAAAATGAGAATGACACAATGATTTACCCTGGGGAAAACCTTTCGGTAAAAAACCCCAGCACTCCAAAACCTGCACAATGTATTAATCAAAACTATTACTGTTTACAATACACTTGCAATGCAAGTTCTTTCAGGAGATAATCAACACTTGAAGACAAATTCGGCAGCATAAAAATGTTCCAAAAAATACACTAACTTCTCACTCAGATTCACAACCCTAAAAAATGCTTATATCATGTGCTTCCCTTTTTAGGGCACCTTCCAAAGATAGCCGTATTAGGGTTTTACCATTCTCTGAGAAAATAGGAACCCAAATTTTCTTTTTCCACGATTGCAGAAGAGTGTATAGTACTCAACATGATTAGTTGCCACATGTCTTGCATGTCTTCACCCATCATTGAAACTTCCACAATTAGCTCTTACAAATATTAATGACTGTCACAGGAATCCATCATAACCGTTTAAGTCATGATTACCTTACACATTGTCCAAAGTGCCGACATTTGGAAAATATCAAATATAAGGAAATATACAAGGTTGAGACACCTTATTCATAACACACACACACACACACACACACACACACACACACACACACACACACATATATTGCAGTACTTCATATAGCTATCAGAATGTGTGTTCTAATATTTGGATTGATTTGACTAAGTTTACTTGCATACATTTCTGCATGCTAACTAACCTGCCAGGAAGAAGGAGCAGCTTGAGAGTGGTCGACAACATTGAAGAAGAAACATTGAAATCCAACTGCAACAAGGAAATCATCATGGCATTGAAAGACATGGTTGCTACATTGAAGGAGCCACCATCCCAGAGAATATAGGAGTATAGCTCTGCTATATTTCCTCAACACTCATTATCCTATTGAATCGGTCGCCCAGACTTTATTGCATATGTCGTGGGCTATTACGTTCCCTTTTTCTTTTATGGAAAGATTTAAGTAAGAAATTATATTTTTGTTTTGAGTAAGTGTCAATCCTCTATTTATAGGGATTTGATTGTTAGTTCAGAGCTCAGAGTTTTTGGGAATATATTGTTGTATCTTGCACAACAAGTTTCTTTTCCAATTCTGTGTATTATTCCTATGTAATTAGTTTCTAAAATACAATGAAGTGATTTTGGTTTATCTTCTTTGTTAGTAGTTAGCATAAGCCAACCAAGGGGGCCCACTTGGGAGGTGGATTAGATTATATTAGAGTAGAGTAGATTTACTTTCAACATTCACAATATTTTGAATAGGAGTTTACTATTTCATTCCTGCAGCATTGGATTCATGTATGTTCCTACAACACTTGCGCGGATAGTTATGGTGAATGCTATGGATTGATAGAATAGATATAAGTTAAGTTTTTAGTTTTCAACATTAATTCCATTAAGTAGTCAAGAGTGTTTCTTTCCTGCAGCAATAGCATAGGTTCCTTTCATGCATTTTTACTTCCTGCAGCATAGGTAGTATGACTCTTTGAGAAACTTAGCGCACATATCGTGATGTCCCATTTCAAGTGTACGTCCTTGGGTTGAAATTTTAAATGCACTTCATGGTGGGAAAAGTAATCCTTAGTTTGAATATACTATTCCTAGGAGAGTCTTTTGCATGATTACTAGTACCTATTGTGAGGTGGTTCATTTTTGGCGCCGCTGTCAGGGATGGTGTCAAGCTGAGAATCTTGTCAAGTCATTTTTAATTTTTAGATAGTGGTTTGCAGTCTTGAACTTGCTTCACAAGTGTGAAGAATTTACTTACATGCATCAAAGAGGAAGAAGAAGAGATGAATATGGCAGATTTCTTCCAGGAAAGTCTACAAATATGAACGAAGGAGTTGAAGAAGTTGAGTTACCTTTTGTTGACACAAGTCCTGAATTTCCTGGAGCATATTCCTCTAAAGAAGAGCCTTTTGATATAGTTGGCATTCGACCTTTTACTGAAATTTTGGCCAGCTTTCTCGATAATTCTGACCCAAGTGCACCTGTCATTTGTAATCCTGTAGCTAATATTCCTTTCGAGTAGAAACTCTATTTCCAAATACATCAAGTAATGACACAACCTACATTTCCATTCCCTCTTCCAAGCCTTATCAACAATGCTAATCTCAAAAATATACCCACTGCTGCACTTCCAAAGTTCTATGGCCTGGTAACCGAATATCCTGACACTTTTTTGTTTGAGTTTGACATTCTTTGTCGTAGCTTTGACTATAAAACTGATGTTCACAAGCTTAAGTTGTTTCTAGAAAAATTGAAGGGGTCTTCCCTATGATGGTTTATGGGCTTAGGAGCTAATGCAACAACTAGCTGGGATGAGATGCAGACTCTGTTTCTACAGAAATACAAAGAGTATTGCAAGGAGGGTGACCCAAAAGGAGATGACATTTTTGAATGACACCAAAGAAGGATGAAACTCTGGAGGACTACGTTTCACATTTCTTGTACAACATGCAAAAGAATCCCTAACATGTGTTGGCGAAGGACTCAAAGAAACTCATCTTCTTAAGAGGAGTAAATGATAGCTGCCTGGAAGTGTTGGACCTCATGGCTAGAGGGTACATATCCCAATCTTCCTGGGATGACCTCAAGAAATCTGCCTCAACTATTCATGATCAACTATAACGAAGGGCAGAGGATGTTGGTCTACAATCACTAAGGGGATCAACTCAGGCATTTCCAAGCTGGAGATATCTAACCCACTGTGAGATTTCAAGAAAGACATCATTAATGGTGTTGCTACACATCTAGATACCATGACTACCAAGAAGAAGCATACAGATGTTGAATCTCAGTTAGCTGAGTATTGTCCTCATTGCCACAAACATAAGAAATACTGTGGAACTTGGAGGATCAACATATGTCTACTGAGTACATGAAGATAGAAGGAGATGACGAGCAAGTGTTTTTTATTTCTCAATGTTGGCCATGGGATTCAAGACAAGGTATACCTCCAGATCCTTTGAAATTTTCCAATCCTTATAATAGTCAATGGAAAAACCAAAATTATCAGAATCCTTCTCAGTACTCCCAACCTGTTTGGAATAAAAAGTAGCCTAACCAACAACAAAACAAGTGGCCTAACCAATAGAAAAACTAGTGGCCTAACCAACAAAAAAACCAGTGGCCTCAGCCTCAAAATTAGTGGCAACCACCACAGAGGAATTGGCAAAAAAATAACCAATGGAGAGGGCCTCCATAGTGGCCTAACCAAAATCTTGGTTATCCACAATTACCACCTCTAGTACCTTAGCCTGCAATAATGTCACCTCTTGTAGCCACAAATCCTAATCCAAATCCAACCCAATTACCTACTCAGCCACAACCTAATCCTAACAACAAGAAACAAAAAAAAAAACCAATGTATACTACTGATGCTCAATAGTACCATGCTTATGCACTAGATATATCTGATATCCATTTGAGATCTGGTACCACTCTACCTGCACTTGAACATCCTATTATTATGGAAGTTGCAGACATTCCTGCAGCATCAACACCACTTCCAGAAGCTACACTGCAAAATACTTTCCAACCAACTGATATATCTAGCAAAACTGATGTTCACACCTCAATCAATCCTCCCTTTCCACACAAACTTAAAATGGAGAAACCTATATCCCAAGAACAAACACCATTTGATATCCTTGAGTAGCTGAAAAAGTGCATATCTAGATTCCTCTATTCCAAGCTATCAAAGATGTTCCTCTTTATGGAAAATCTATTAAGGAAGCATGCCTTAAAAAACCTGGATGAAAGAAAAAGGATCCTCAACAGTCCATGTTATAGGTCAAATTTTTGATATCATATTGGGAAAGATAGTTATACCGAAGTATTCTGACCCTGGAAGCCTAGTAGTTGATTTGATAATTAATGGCCAGTTTGTAAAAAGTTCTTTAGTTGATTTGGGAGAAACTATAAATGTTATGACTAAGGATACAATGAATAGGTTGAGTATAGAAGGCTTGAGAATCACTCCAACAGCGTTACAACTTGCAGATATGTCCACTGTCACCCTAGATGGTATCATAGAGGATATAGTAGTGACCTTGGATTCATGGGAATACCCTACAAACTTTATCATATTATCACCAAAAGTATACTTTTCTAGCTATCCAGTTATCCTTGGAAGACCCTGGTTAGCCACCACTAATGCCAATATTAGTTTCAGATCAGTAAACATGACAATTTCAAATGGCCAAGCAATAAAGAAGCTAGCATTATACCCTTCTTCCCAACCCCAACCAGATTTGAGTGATCCTATTTCACCATATTTGGGAGATGAGGAAGAAGAGGTAAATTCTATTGCTCAGCTCATGATGTTACACATAAAATATTTTCTGAAAATGCAAGAAGAAGATGATGTGATACAGATTATTCTTACCAATGAGTGTGTCATAGCAAAATATGTTTTTGAGAGCTCTATTCTATAGTTATGTACCTATGAGGACTGTGTCTTTCCAACAAGTATTAATATAATTAATCAATTAATACCCTATGAAGTAGCTACAAGCCCAATACCTGAAGTGTCAATGATAGAGATAACAACCACTGTGGAACTTTCCCTTGGTCACAATATCCATGTTAACAGCAAGCTACCACCACAATAATTGGCATTGTTAACCAAACTCCAGTGTAAGCATGAAAAAGTATTTACTTGAGATTATGGAGACATAGAAGGTCTGAACCCAAAGCCTTGCACACATAGAATCTACATCAATGAAGGTAGTCTACCACTCTGCCAACCTTAGAGAAGAATTAACCTGGCCTTGAGAGAAATAGTCAAAACTAAATTGCAAACATTGTTGGATGTTGGTTTCATATATCCAATCTCTGATAGAAAATGGGTATCACCTTTGGTCACAGTGCCTAAAAAGGGGGGTAAATGGTGGATATGTGTAGATTATAGGGAATTGAACAATGCCACAAAGAAAGACCATTTTCCCTTATGATTTATTGATCAAGTTCTAGACACTTTGGATGGTAAGAAGTACTTCTCCTTTTTGGACGGATACAACGATTACAACCATATCAACATTGCTCTAGAGGATCAGGAGAAGACCACACTCACATGCCCTTGGGGGACATATGCTTATTCTGTATTATCTTTTGGCCTATGTAATGCACCATCTACTTTCCAGAGAGCTGTAATTAGTATTTTTGCTGACATATCACATGATTGCATGGAAATATACATGGATGACTTTACTACATTTGGTGTCACCTTTAAGGAAGCCTAGAAGAACTTGGAAAAACTGGTGATCAAATATCAAGAACACAACCTATCTCTCAACAATGAGAAAATTTTCATGATGATGCAGGAAGGAGTAGTGTTGGGACATTTCATCTTAGTAGCTGGAATCCATGTAGACCCTACAAAAATAGAGGTAATTATCACATTGCCTACACATACTAAGCAAAAATATGTCAGATCTTTCTTAGGATATGCAGGCTATTACAGGTGTTTCATTCAAAAATTTAGTCAAATAGCTAGTCCTCTTTACACCTTTCTTACAAAAGAGGCTAAGTTTGCATGGACAAAAGACTGTGACGAATCCTTCCTGCAACTCAAGTTACTTCTGACAACTGCACCAGTACTTAGGGGCCTTGATTGGTCTTTACCATTCCACATACATACATATGCTTTTCACTATGCAATAGGTGTTGTCTTAGGACAAAAGTCTAGTAACCTTGAAATTGCAATTTGCTATATCAGCAAGAGCTTACATGAACCAGAGTTAAATTACACAGTGACTGAAAAGGAATTATTGGTAGTAGTTTATGCTCTCCATGCAACAATCAAGTATCTCATGAAAAAATATGTCATCACAGGAAGGTTAGCAAGATGGCTTCTTCTTTTTCAAGAATTTGACATAACCATCATTGACAAGCCAGGGAAGGCAAATGTAGTAGCTGATTATCTATCTAGAATACAACATGCTGACAGAGATACTACTATGATAGATGACACATTTCCTGATGAGCACTTGTTTCATATTGCTTTCAAGAGTCCATGGTATGTTGATATAGCTAATTACCTTGCAACTAACAAAATGCCCACATATTTCTCTCATAAGGATAGGAGAATGCTTATCTAGAAAAGCTTCCAATTATCTTAGATTGACAACACACTATTTTATACTAGCCCGAACCAAGTCACAAGGAGGTGTGTCTGAGAAGATGAAACATATGACATTCTCCATGCTTTTCATAATGAGCCATGTGGAGGACACTTTGTAGCTAAAAGGACATCCCTAAAGATCTTAATAATAGGTTACTATTGGCCCACACTTCACAAGGATGCATCCAATTACACAAGGAAATGTGATAAATGTTAGAGGATGGGCCGTCCAACAAAATTAGATGAAATGCCCTTGAATTCCCAAGTGGTGGTAATACCATTTGATAAGTGGGGCATGGATTTCATTGGTCCAATAGATCCTCCATCTAATGGGAAATCCTACATTTTGGTGGGCACTGATTATCTGACCAAATGGGTCAAAGTAAAGGCCATGAAGCATGTGAGGGATCATAAGGTAGCATAATTTTTGTATGAGGAGATCTTCACCAGATATGGAGTGCAAGAGAACTTGTAACTGATCATGGATCACAATTCACATCAAAACTGATAACAGAACTCATGAAGGAATACAACATCAGATATAAGAATTCCAATCCCTACCATCCTCAAGCCAATGGTCAGTCATAAGTTACAAACTGAGAGATTGAAGCTACTTTAACAAAAAAAATTCATCTACACCATCGATATTGGAGCAACAGACTCTCAAAAGCCGTCTGGGCATATAGAACAACATGGAAGACCACCACAGGGTTCACTCTGTTTAAGTTATTATATGGGAAAGAAACAATGTTACCAATTGAATTTGAGCACAAAATATTGTGCACAACGCTGGAGTTAAACATTGACCTTCCTACAACACAAAAAGAGCGATTGTTGCATCTCAATTCCTTGGATGAAATGCACAAATATGCATTGGAGTACATTGAAATGGTACATAAACAAAGGAAGAAGTGGCATGACTCCTATATTAAGAGAAAATAGTTTCAAGTTGGTGATTGGGCATTACTGTATGATTCAAGATTTAAAGAAATATTAGGCAAGTTGCAGACAAGATGGCTAGGCCCATATGAAATAAGCCATTTCTTTACCAATGGAGCAGTCTAGTTGACAACTATTAACCCAGTTCACTTCAAGTTATTAGTCAATGGACATCAACTACGTCTGTATCACCAGTCCCAAACCAAGGATGACTTCCTGCAACAATTCAGACAACTAGTTCAAAATGAACCACAGGTAACACTTACTGTAGAAAATGGTGCAAACCCTCTTCCTACAACTCTCACATAACATTCCTTCAAGCATTTCTATAATAAAAACTTCATGTTCACATGAATTCCAATTTTCCATTCACTTTCTAAATTCTTCTTTTTAACTCATTTCATTTCTTTACCTTCCATCCACCCATCTTCCACGTCATCACCGCTTTCCATTTTTATGTTTCAAATAAGAGCTAAGTTAGCTGACACATGCAGCTGCCAGCATCATTCCACTCTCGCCAACTTTTTATGGCGTGTGCGATGATCGAATGACAGGTATAAACTTTTCAATTTTTTTCCACTTTTAGCACATAGATTTAGGTAATTATATCTAGTACTGCACAATAAATCTATGATTGCAACATTAAGCCAGTTTCGTACCTCATGCCAAGTATGACAAGTGTGGACACTTGAATGTCATTTCTAATTACTCATAAATATTTCCCGTCACCTCAAATCTATACTTTGGCCTTGTCTCATTAAATCCCATTGCTATATCGCACAAGTGTCGTACTGTTATTCCCAAATTATCCCTAATTTTTCAGACTTGATGTGACCTAAAAAGACTATAATTAAACTATGTGGAAAATCACAATTAGAATTATAATTTCTTCTGTTCAAATGTCATTATCATTGTTTATGTCAAGAACAACAGAAGATTGCAAAAGAAGGTCCGTAGTTTCAAAAAGAGCAGTCTGAAATTCAAAAAAAGAATAAGGTAATTGTCAATTGCAAAGCAGAAAAGTTGAAAATTGACAAAATGGGAGGGCAACTACAGCGACATGAGCCAGTGGTTCATGGTGTTTTTCTTTCAGATGTTGAAGTAGTAAGGAGGTTTAATGCATGTGGTTGGTTAGGATATTTCTTGAAATTAAGAGAGTTTGATGAATAAGTAGCAGCTAAATTCACCAATACATTTGAGGAAGGGCAAGCAACTGTATGGGGATTCACAGTTGTCGCAACAGAAAAACATATAGTAAAGGTAACTAGGTTACTAGTAGTTAGGGAACACTACCCAAATGTGCATGATGCCAGGTCATCTCGGGCCCAGTTTACCCTACCAAGTGACCCTCCTTTGGAGATTAACAAGCAAGGTGTTATGCCCTACATACTCATCCCAACATTTTGTTGGAAAAATGTTGGGTCCCCCTTTTCGCTTTTGGTTCTCCCTCTGTTCCTTTTCGGTCTTCTTTTGTTTCCTCCGGCCTTTGCCTCTACATGGCCATTGTTGCTACTTTCTTTTGGTTTTCCTCACTCCGGGACCCGGTCCTAGAGTGTTTTGTTCCTTTGTGCCAGCCAAATTCTGAACTTCGGGATTCTTGTGTCATTGCTTCCTCTTTAGTTGGAGGGTGTGGTTGCATATGATTCCTAGGCCCGGAGTCTGGAGGTTTCCCTTTTCTCAGGACTTGCAGAAGGAAGTGGTGTGTTTTCACCTAAAGGGTATAAATTGAGTTTCACTTGTCATTGTTACACTTACCGCGAACAATTTACCCTCGAAGCGAATTAAGAGTGAATTATGCATTTAACAACGAGCTAAGTGCAATTTTCTTTGAGTTCTTGATAGTGAGTTGAAGTTCAAACTTGTGTGCGTTCAAGCCATCTTGCAAGGTTCTCGATGCATTCATGTAGAGAACCTCTCATGCCCTTCCCTTTGCATCTCTGGTTTTAGGTAGGTCCTCTTCTGGCCCTTCTCTTTGTCTTTGGTTTGCATTCTGGTTATTTTATTTTAGTTTTGCATTTCATTTCCATTTTTTGGTTTTGTTTTTGTCTTGTTTTTGGCTGGGCAAAGCAGGGATAAGGGGAAATCAAAAGAGAGCGCCCTAACCTAGATCTTGTCCTCGGTTCCAACCCCCATAATAGAAAAAATTCATGCCCAACTTGAGTCATCTCGATAGCTGTGTGAAAAAATTAGCGCAAGGCTTTCTCTCGGTATCCTAGTCACTCCGGTGGGATCTGCCCTTCCTGCATGCTCCCCTTCACTTGCGACACTTATGAGCTAGGCGGTGGAGACAGAGGATGAGAGTGCAGCTATTTTGGATGTCGGGGTCCCATTGCAAACAAGGAGGAAGAAACCAAGGGCAGATAATCCTCCATTGAGCACAGATGCAAGCCCCAGAACATTGACCAATATTCCCATGGAGTTTATCCCTTCCTCCCCCGAAGTAGAAGATCCTCTGGAGGTTTCCCCTCCCCATGATAGTTTTGATGATATATTTAAAACCGAAGACTTGGTAAATCTACAGGAAGATGTGGAGAGGGCTGTAGAATAGATTGCTGCACAAGAGGCAGAGAATGTCCCCGGGGAGGGGGAAAGGCAAGAAAAAGAAGTTTCCCTAAAAGAAGAATCCTGGGAGCAAGAACAAGAGAACACACCAAGTGTGGAAGAAACATCGGTCTTGGGGACCAACACAGAAGGAAGACATACACAAGATGAGCAATCGACTATGGTTGGGGAAACTGGACCCTCAGGAATAACCGTAACCCCAGTCGTAATGCTCCAAACACCTCTAGACACCCTAAGTGATCAAGTACCCAAAAATACAACATTCATAAAAGTGGTCTGTGCAGAACAATAGTCAGATCTAGGCCAGACACCTTCGCCCCCTCCAAAAAATAGGCCCTCAGAGAAGAATGTTCCAATAGAGAATGTTAAAGAAAATCAGCAGTAGCAAAATGTGTGGGAGAACCTTGGGAATATGGACACAGATTCCACATATGTGGGAGAAGTGGGAAACCTTGACGATAAAGAAAAAGAGTCCATAGAGACTAAAGATTCCAAGGAAGCACAACAGACTCCCGAAGAGGACCCAAGTGTCCAAGATCTAGCGATAAGGCCTTCCCTGCCACCAAAATGGCTGGTGGAGTCGAGAAAGAGAAAGGCCCCGGTGGCAGCAAGAGTCCACCTCTCTGTAGCCGAGACAATGGCCCAAAACCAAGAGGGTCAGAAGCCTAAGAAAGCCCAGACCCTACATACCCTTTGGACCGGTCTGGGAGGAGACACTGTCACGGTGGTAGAAACACCTCCCCCAAATGTAGAAGAGGCAGCGGTAAGAGCTTCAAATTACACAATCACAGAGGTACCTCTGGGGAGGAGAGACAAACAGGGACAATTAGTCCTATTGAGAGAAGCCAGCCGGGAAATTGAGGCCCGATATGAAAAACAGGCCTAGAAGCTAAAGGAGGTAAAAGAGACAAATGAAAATCTCCTCAGGCTTCTCACAGAACTAGCATAGCCATTGGCTGAAATTCCTTCAGAGGCCTCCACATCTAGAATGTCGCTTCCACGGGGTGATATTGACACGTTGAGAATGATGAAAAATAAAGCGTAGGCAGTAGATGACTAGGTGACTAAGTAGGTAGGAGCCATAAGGCATTTCCTAATAGCCACACTCCCCAACCTCCACCAGGCTAGTAACATATTGGGCCAAGTGAGCGACATTGTTGCCCAGTGGGAGGGAGAGATAGGAAAATATGAGGAGTGGAAGAGTGAACTTGAATAAATAATGAACTTCGGGGAAGACGTCGTCATAAAGACGATAATTTTGGGGGAAGAAGATTTTGGGTACCTCCGGGCCCAACACTCTAGACTTGGTCTTAAAGTTGAGACGAGAAAGCAACTGGTAGCGGCCTTGAAGGGTAAAGTCCTGATAATTTAAAATTCTTTAAATTCATATGCGACATTTGTTACAAGGGTTTCGACAGTCAATCCCTTTGGGATTGAGACATGTGCTTCGATGGATTTTGTTGTGAGCAAATTTGATGAAGTAATGGAGTCGCAGTTCCAGAATCTTGAAGATTTTGATGGAGCAAAAATGTTGTGTCTCACCCGAATGGTGCTTCGAGATCACAATGCAGCAAAGATGGCTTTGGAATTCAAAGAAGGTTCCAGAGACGTGGCCGATAAGTTGGAGGAAGCCAATGAATGCCAGAACTGTTTAAAGGAGATAGATGAAGAGGGAATTCTCTAGATTTTGGAGATATTCCATAAATGTAAAGAACAGTAAAGTCTTTTGGTCTCTGAATGTTTTTGCTAGTAGGGAAAAGTTTTGAAGATTTTTTATTCTTTGAGTGTAAGCTCCTAGACTCTGGAATTCTGGGTCCCAATTTTGTATTCTTTTACAACAATTTGTGTCAAGGTTCCCCAGAGCCGACTGATCACTATTAGAAATTAATAACGGTCAGAGTGCAGGTGATTAGACAGATGGGGATGGTTCTGACAAGATGTCTTCTTATTCTCCCAAGGCACTGCTCCAACATTTACTACCTGACATGCCTCAAAGACAGGGAGCTGCAATTAGCATTAATGAGGCGTATGACCTAAGTTACGAGAATAGGCAAATATATTCTATAAGTACTACTACCCTCTTCTCTAGACCAATTCTTCTAGATTTCTCCCCTTTCTTCTTCTTCCATCTTGTCAGAGTTTTGTGCATCCCGAGATGATTGTAAGTGGTTCAGGTAGTATCGTTCATGGATAATGTATTTTATTCACCAAGTGTACATGTAAATTAGGTCAAAGTTTGTCTATAAATAATAAGACCGATGCCATAACAAGGGTCAGCGAAATTGATGATTTCTTTGTTCAAATAGCAATAGCAAATAATAGTTAGCAGTTTTACTTTCAGTCTGTAGCTTAATGCTCCCTTGGAGCCATGAATGTACTCACCAGCGATGCTAGAACCATTTCAAGATAATGAAAGAAGGAAGAACAACTTGTGGCCATGTGTTATGTGTTGCTCTGATCTCTGAAGTTAGTGAATATATTTTATGATGTATGTTTTCCTATCTTTTGCTCTAGTGTTTTGCAGTTTAGTTACATGATCTTACTTCCCTTTTCTACTGAATATATATGAATTTTTGATTCCTTGTGTATTCAATATTTAGTGTAATTTTCTTGCATTGGAGCATTATTGATGTTTGAATACATATTGCATGACTATAAGTAGAAAAATTACTTTAAATTTGATCTATATTTTGAGATTTATTTGATTAATGAAATATGCTTGTAGGAAACCCCACCCCCTTTTGAAATTCCTGGAATTGATGAGTAAAAACTAGATATCCCCTCATACAACAGTCACCTACCCAACTTAGCTCCCTCGCACCATCAATACCTGACTACCAGGTGCTTGGAGGCTAGGAGAATTCATTCTCTGGTAAACCTCTATAGGAAAAGTTGGTCGGTACCCCGGTACCCATTGACAACTTATCTCTGTTTCGGAGCCGATTACAAATTTTTGTCAACTAAAATTGGCGCTAGGAGGGCATGAGCTCATCTCCCCCGGAAGATTTTGATTTTACACTACTTGAGGGCTCCCCAAGCAGTAGTTTTAGGAGCCAGACTTTTCGTGGTATAGGGTCATTTTCATCCCTATGCTTTGAAAGAATCCTCTGATCAACCCCTGATCTCAAAGAGTTTGTAGAACTCAGACCCACTGTCCGAAGAAAAAGGACCCACCAAGCTAGGCACCCCTTGAATTTTCCCTAGAGATCTACTACACACTAGAATACCCAAATCCCTCAGATAATCTCGAGGACTCAAGTTCACCAAATCCAAAATCAAATAGCCCTGATGGGTACCTAATTCAACAATACTAGCTCCCCAATGGGGTAGTTCCCCGGTGCTACCAATGACCTTCCCCTGCATCTAGAGAATATTTTCCCCAGATACAAGCATTTAGGCCCCCGAACTGCTGAAGAACACCTCCAGGCCTACAAGGATGCCATGAATCGACACTGGATACAACATCAAGACATTGTAGCCTAGATGTTTCCGCTATCCCTAGGACCAAGTGAGTTGAATTAGTATCTAAACTTGCCAGCCAACTCCATTAATAGTTGGCAGGACATGGAAGACGCCTTTCTAGCGGCCTTCCGTATTCACATGGACCCATCTTGGTCCCACAGCTAGTTCATCTCCATCAGAAAGGAACCAAACAAGCCCCTCACTACCTTCAATCATCGGTTCCAATGGGCCTTGAAGCGGTGCACGATGTTATGCCTTGCATCCCCGTCCCTACATTTTGTGTGCAAAATGTTGGGTCCCCCTTTTTGTTTTTTTTTGGCTTTTGGCTCTTGTCTTGTCTTTTTTCTTTCTCTTCGTTTTCCTTCTTTGTTTTTTCTTCCCCAGGGTGTTTGTTTTTCTTTGTGTTTTGTTTTTTTGTATTCTCTGGGCCCGGTCCCAGGGTTCTTCTTTCCTTGTCCAGGATCCAGATTCTAGACTCTGGGATTCTTTGCCATGATGTCTTCTTTTTGCAAGAAGGTATGGTCGCATAGAATCCCTGGGCCCAGAGTCCGAAGGTCTACTTATTCCAGATTTTGCAGAAGGGAAGGTAACTTGCTTTTTACCTCGGGTATAAATAGAAATCACCTATCATTTTCACATTTACCACGATTAAAACACTTAAGCAATCACAACGATTTCAGAGCAATATCACAACAATTTGAGCAGAATCTAGTCTGAGCTACTTTGAACCGTTCTGAACATTGCAGGTGGTTTCTGGTGTTGAAGGGTGATCTTTTGAAGGTAGAGGCTGTTGCAAAGAGTTCAACACCTTGTCCTCCTTCCTTTCTCCAGTTTTCAGGTGGGTGTTCCTGGTTCTTCTTCCGCTTCTACTTTTGCTTGTTTTCATTTGTTTGCATTTCTGTCTTGTTTCCTTGTTTGTTTTGTCTTGGTCATCTGGTTTTGCCTCCCGTTGGTGGGTTGGCTCTTGCAGAGGGTTGCCCGCCCTCTGTGTAGATGTAGTATATTCTGTAAATGCTATAAGTTTTGTACATTTTTGTGCATTGTTGTTTAGGGTAGTTGTTTCATTTCGGTTCTGCTGTGTATTTACTGTATTTTAATGTATATCCTTCCATTTGCATGTATATACCTTTTGGTCCTGATGTATATATGTTGTATATGATGTATATTTCATGTGTATCCACCTGGTTTTGTAACAATCTTGTCGTGCTTCCTCTGTTCTCACTCACAGAATTCGCGAGCTCGTTCCATGCAGGATACCACCTGGTTGAAACTCAGCCCTCGACTGGTTTCAACCAGGTGATTTTCTCTCTCCTCATAAACCAGCCTTAATGACTCCCATTTATGTCCCACATATGCATTCAAAACTATCCAAGTGGCCTCCACTTTTCACGCATTTGGACAGTTGTCTCCGCCGCCGTCGCCATAACTTCCATTTATTGCATAACCACATGACGCCCACGTGGGCCTGACAGTTTACTTTTTGCACACCTTCCAACAGTTAGTTTTTCGGACCCTGAGTCTCTTATCCTCACCCAACCCATGTTTTTCTTTTGCTAAGTAAGATTCCTCGGGCTCGGATATCGGTTAAATTTCCAAGTTTGCAATATATATATACTTTCCAGGATTTTCGAACCAAACTAACTTTTCAGGAAAAACACGCGCCACGGTGGTAAGATCTCTGGATCCTGGAGTATTATTTATCTATACATTCTAATGGTCACCTTGCCTTGTAGGTCTTTTAAAAAGTGATATACTTCCATCATGTCTGAGGCTTCCGCATCTTCACCACCTGGAAGTCTAGAACTTCCTTCCATGGCGGTCACCAGGGCAGCCGTAAATCTAAAATGGAGAGAGCCTTGGAGAAGTTACCCCTTAGTATGAAATACATGAAGGACAACACCATCATGGGATCAAAGATTGATTCCAAAGTTCAATTGATCACCGACACCAGCATCGGAATGTGGGCCGAGATGCAGGCCTTGGTAAAAATAATGTACATTCAGTGGTAGTTCGGGGATCCGCTGGTGATCAACGTCGGGGATTCTGGGATCCTCAAGGCCACCTATTTTCTGTGTTCAGTGTAATCTCCAGAGTTAATCCTCACACTTGTAGCACACTACAACACATCTGTCCGAGCCGTTATGCTTGCAGCCTCGGAACCCACCGGGTATCCTACCCCTATGGTGTCTCTCGACGCCGCTACTTTCCAAATAGGCTTGGGGATCCCTCAATTTGACAAACCAACTGTGGTTACTAGAGCAGATGCCTTAGCATAGTTCAAATAGTTGGAGGAAGCAACCCATATATACATGAATAACCACTAGCTTAAGACCCTAAAGAGGGATCTAAAGAGAATGAAGCTAGAACCCCCACGGTCCAAATTTAAGGAAAGTATCTAGATGGGGATAATAGCACTATCCCAGGTCTTTGGGGAACTCCATGCATAAGAATTCTCAGGATGGATATACTATTTTTTTCTTGGCATCTCCACCAAGGGAGAATATTTTGATTGGGCCGCCATCATCTCCAACCATGTAGATTCTCAGTTCCTACAGGTGGTTCAAAAGCAGAAGTTCTATATGACTTCCTATGTTCTCTAGGCCCTGGCGCAACAACGGCCCACCACCAATGGATTACTTACATCGGGCGTACTCAGGATTGGCCCAGGTCAGAAGGCTCCCTGGGACTTTTTCCCACAAATCCAATGGGAGGCTAGTTTCCCCAGTAACTGCAGGGTGAACGACACCTTTATATATTACAATCTAGTCACACCTACTCGGGATGCAGGATACCACCTCTCCATAGAGGTGATGAATCTGGTCAGAGGTTATGACCATTATTATATACAATTCCAGCAACATACATACATAAGGGTGATCAATTTCTCCGGGAAACCTTTCTTGTTACCCAAACATTGTGGGAACAAGATAATTCTTTTAGAATATTATAGACAAATAATGGAGCTACATGCCTTCTACGCCTTGAAGAAGGTGACAAACATCCCATTCCCAATTACTTGTAGGAATTATTCATGCATTCTGGCCGCCACCAAGGAAGCAGACAATGATCTTAAAAGCCTAAACTTGGCTGAATTCTATTTAGCGCGGAAGCATTTTGATCCACAAGACAAGATTGCACTGGCACTTCCCCGGGCAGCGTAGCCCCATCAATACCACATGGAAGAATTTTGGGAAGATTTCCAGGATGACATGGAAGTTCGGAGCTGGCATTACGTCCAGATGACCATGGGAATGATGGAAAGGTTAAAGCTCTAAAAATTTCCAAATGACTTCTCAGACTCCGGATCCACAATAGATCCTCAGTACAAAGCAAAGGGGATTGATAAGTTGGCCCTCCCACCAATGGAATGGAATGCCCAGGAGGGATCCACCATTGAAGAATTCACCCGCAATGTGGTCGAACGCAGCCATGCCTAATTTAAGAGGGTGTGCCCCGGGAGTGTCCGCAGGGCTGCCCAGTCGGTACCAAAGTTAACCTCGAGAGCCAGAAATTCTTCGTAGAGAGAAGATATGGGAAAAGGGATAATGAAAACCCTAGCTCCATAGGAGAACCCCATTAAAGAGCAAATAAAGCAGTCAGTAGCAGCCTCCTAGCAGATGAGGGAGAGATTAATCACACGACTAGCTACTCCGGTACTCATGATCGGACCTATTCCTCCTCCCTCCTCCCCTTCACTGGTGGCCTTAATGGTTAAGGCAATAGGGGTGGATCTAGAAGAACAAGCAGTACTAAGGGATGCAGGGCCACCCTTAGCCACTGGGAGAAAGAAGAGGCTTAACCAAAAGCCCAAGGCAGAGCCAGAGCTAGGGATGCCTCAGATCTCACAAGTTGAAATCCTTTCTTCCGACTCTCCAAAGCCAGAGAGGGAACCAGAGCATGCTCATGTCCCGGCCAATCCTCCCCTACAGGATGAATTTGATGATGTTTTTACAACCGACGAGTTCAGGAATCTACAGGGGGACAACGAGCAGTCGGAGACCGAAATCCCAGAGCAAGAAGAAGCTCTAGAACAAGAATCTACACAGGAGCAGGAGGAGCGGGTAGAAGAAGAGAAAGAGATAGAACAAGAGATTGTCTCTGAAAACCCCGAGATATAGGATATGGGAGTGGGCCAACAAAAACAAAGTGAACAATTGGCATCGATTGGGGAAACTGAATCTATGGGAGCAACCGTAACCCCTACCGCCGTGTTCCAAGTCCCACTCCCAAGAATGAAATTCGGGGAATTAATTATAGTGGCCCAAACATTAAACCTTGGCCCATTGCCTCCCCCATTACCAGAAGATGTACCCATGGAAGAGGACACCCCAGCGACAGAGGCTGAGGAAGAACAACAGCAAGAAGAAGAAACCCTCGGGGCGACCGATGAAGACCCAAACATGGCCAAAGATATAGATGATGGGGCAGAGGGAGAAGATGTCACCGGGGGAAATGTTGCCAATGAACTAGAGAATACAGGAAAAGAGCCAAGTGAGACCCGTACCACTGAAGAAGAACATGAACAAGATATCGGGGAAGAGCCACAGGAACAAGCTTTGGCTAATAAGCCACCCCTACCACCATAATAGTTAATAGAAACTAGAAAAAGGAAGACCCTGCCAACTCCCAAAGCTCATCTTTGCCTAGCCGAGATGATGGCTCAGGCCTAGAACCCACCAAAGGCCAAAAAGGCATGAACGGTTCATACTCTTTGAACCGAGCCAGGCGGAGAAATAGTTGCGGTAGTGGAAACAACTCTCCTAGACATAAATGAAGCAACGGCTGAGGCCAGAGAGTATAATATCACAGAGGTGTCACTAGGGAAGAGGGGAAAACAGGGTGAGGTAGACCTGTTAAAAGAAGTGGCTAAGGAAGTAGAGGCTCGTTATGAAAAAGAGGCCCAAAAGCTCAAGGTGGAAAAGGAGAAAAAATGCAAACCTTATGGGGTTACTAGCTAAGATGGCCCGACCTATCAATGTTATCCCTCTGGAGGCCTCTACATCTGATGCACCACTGCTGCAGAGCGACAAAGACTCCCTATGGGCAATGAAGAAGAAGGCTCAAGCAGTCGATGAGTGGGTTGTTCTATAGTTGGGAAACGTCTAGCATTTCCTGGTGTCTACCCTCCCAGAATTATATGTGGCTCGCCATGTTTTGCATCAGGCTGAAACCATTATCAACATATGGGAGGGTGACATAAAAAATTATGAAGCATGGAAAGTTGAGTTAGAAGAAATCCTCGGCCTCGGGGAAGAAATGGTTTCCAAGTCCAAAATTTTGGGGGAGGAGTCATTCAACTTTGTGAGGACCCAGCACTCCAGACTTGACCTCACATTGGAGGTACTCAAGCAACTGGTGGGAACTCTAGGGGATAAAGTTAATACAGTTCAATATTCTTCAAATTTATATAAGGCTTATGTTACGAAGGTCTCCGGAGCTGATCCGTTCAGCACTGACACATGCACACCAGAAGAATATGTTTTGGGAAAGTTTGATGAGTTAATGGAATCAAGATATCAATCCCCAGAGGGAGTAGATGGAGCTCAAATGGCGCGAATAAATCGCATGATCCTCAGTGGTCATGATGCGGCAAAAATGGCTGATGAATTAAAGGGGAATGTTCCAGAACTGGGGGAACAGATTGAGGTCACCAAGTACTGGCGGTCCGGCCTTAAAGATATTGATGAGGATGGAATCTCCTGCCTCCTCCAGACCTTCAACGACAATAAGCAACAATAAAGTTTCTCCGGGGGCTGGAGAAAAGCTTAAAGTATTTTTGTATTCTTTATTCTTTCAGAATGTAAGTTCCCAGATCCCGGAGTCCTAGGTCCTATATTTTGTATTCTTTCAGTGATCCGTGTCCCGGTCCCCGAGGCCGACCAGTCACTTTTAAAGTAGTTAATAAAGGTTGTTAGGAGGTAGTTAGCTACATCAAGGCATGTCAGATTGGCGAGGAGTTTTCTGACAGATGGTCTTCTCAAGGCGTTGTTTCAGGAGTACACTTGGCACATTGGAGACAGGGTGCCACTTTTCTCATTCATGAGGCATGTAGCCTCGATCCCTGGGGAATCATATTTCTTCCTTCTCCTTCCTGGCTCTCTTTTCAAGGTCAATTTTTCCACTCCATCTTCTTGTCTTATTCTTCTGACATGTCAGACCTTCTCCATCTCGAGGTGTTTTGTAACATGGTGCAGGTAGTACCGACCATCGGATAATATATTTTATTGTAAAATGTAAAATAGGGTTAGGGTTAGGGTTAGATGTAAATGTGTATAAGTAGTAAGTCTGGCCCCATTCCAAGGGTCGGCGAAATTGATGATTTTGCAGTCCACAGTAATGGAAAAGCAGTCTTTCATTTCTCATGTTGCAGAGCTTAATGCTCCTTAGTCTTTAAGCTTTCAAGTAGTTAGATTCTCCCTTGGAGCCACCATTGTACCACACACCAGTGCTTGCTGGAAGGAATGTTAATGAAGAAGAAAGAGTTCTTACAATGACATTGTTGGCATTCTATCTTCTGAGTTAATGGTATTTTATGTTTAAATGTTCTTCATGTCTTCTGCTATGATATTTAAAGTAGATTAACGACCTCCTTTCCCTTGCTACTGATAAAATATGAACTGATAGTTTAGTATTTCTTTGGTATTTAGTATAGTATATCAGAGCATTATTGATGTATTGAATATTTAGCATAACTATAGGTAGATCCAATATTTCTGACTCTGCAGGATCCTTTTCAGTTTATTTTCTAAGTGTAAAAATGCTTGGAGAAACCTCACCCATTTGAATCCCCAGAGAGAACAAGTTGAAGTAACCAGCTATCCCCCTCGAAAAATAGTCACATCTCCCAACTGAGCCCCGCACCGTCGAGACCTGACATTCAGGTGCTTGGAGGCCCGGGGAATCTCATTTCCCCAGATAACCTTTGCAGGCGGAGTTGGCCGGTACCCTGGTACCTAGTGACAACTTACAACTACTAGCAAACCCAGTCACCAAAGTCTCGTCAACAGAAACTAGCGCTAGAAGGAGGGCATGAACTTGTCCCCCTCTTGAGATTCTAATTTTACACCTCCCAAGGGTTCCCGAAGCCATAGTTTTAGGAGTCAAGCCTTCAGCGGGATTGGGTCCTTCTCCCCAGAGAAATTTGAGAGAGTCCTTAGATCAGCCCCTAATCCCAGAAAGCTTGTCGAAATCGGGCCTCCTGGATGAAAGAAACAGACCCCAAAAATCACACCAGCCACTATCTTTCTTAAGTCTAGTGTACCACCGAATATCCAAATTTCCCAGATAATCCTGGGAATCAATGTTTAATCTGCCCAAATTTCAAATCCCCCAATGGGTGCATATTTTGGAAATAATAGGTGCCCTATGGGAACTTTTTCGGGTGCAACCAACGAATTACCCTCACACCTGGAAAACATTTGCCCACGATATGAGCACTTAGGCCCATGAACCACAGAAGAACATTTACATGCATACAAAGATGCCATGAACCGATATCGGATCCAACATGAGGATGTTGTGACTTAGATGTTCCCCTTATCTTTGGGGCAGAACGAATTGAACTGGTACCTTAACCTTCTTGCCAACTCCATCAATAGGTGGCAAGATGTGGAGGACGCCTTCTTGGTTGCCTTCCGCGTACACGTGGACCCAGCTTGGTCTCACAACCAGTTCATTTCTATCAGGAAGGAACCAAATGAACCCCTCACAATGTTCAATCATCGGTTCCAACGTGCCCTTAAGCGGTGTCCCATCCATGAAAATAACCATACAGACCTATCTCAATGCTATGGACCCCTTCGTTGCCACTCTCCTCTAGAGAACAACCACTGTGGGCGACTGTGATACTTTGGTGAAAGTTTACAATCTAGCCTTAGAACTATCCCGTGGACTCAAAAAATCCCTGGGTGGGATCGGGCAGAACACAGCCTTCAACGTGATCCCCGGTGGGACTACGTAGGTCAGGGGATATAACCTCAATTTGGCAGTGGGTGCCCCCACGATGGCAATGAATCCCCCACCACCACCAATAGACCAGCAGGCCCGGTACGTTTATCCATCACAGACTTAGGAAATACCGGGTCTGGAAGTATTCCCTTGGAATCAGCCGCAGTAGGCACAACAACCTCAGATACAACCACCCAGAGTGCCCTTCTTCCAGTCATCCGCAGCTGGGGGATTGCCTCCCTTGACTCTAGCGAATACTGCTGCCTTCCCAAGGAACTAACAACAACAACTGTCACACTGTGATGCAAACACTCAATTGACCACCAAAGTTGAGTCCCTCCAGTGAATGCTATCCACTTTGACTGTGGACATGGGTCAACTAAAGGCGGGGTCTTATACACCCTAGAATTCTAATTCCCAAAGAGGGAATATTTTCTCCAGCCAACAAAACAACAATGCCGGAGGAAGAAATTTCAACAACGGTCCTCAACCCAACCAACATCAATGGAACAACAACGCGAACATTGGAGGTCCTCCTCCGAACCAAAATGCCAACCAAAATGGTGCTAGACCATCACATTTTACACTAGTCACAGACTTCTAGCCCATGACTAATTAGTGTAGATTGCACGACACAGGCTCCCACAACGAGGTAAAATGTGCCATGCTGGAGAAAGTCATCATGATTTCCCAGCTGGACAGGCAACAGACGTCTGATCATACTCCTCCAGAGCCTCCTGTGCAAGAGTAGACTCATGGTGCCTTCACCTGTGAAACCATTTTATTTGGATCCTTCGGAGAAGATGAAGAAGAATATGAACTACAGGGATTCTTCGATGAATTGATTCTGGCCTTCGAGGCCAATGCCTTCACCAACCCACGGGATCCTTACAACACTCGGAGCCAGGCTAGTAAAGGACTCGTTTACATGCCAACACCTTTGAAGGACACTCCTCCTTGGGACAACATGACTAACCAGCCTGTCCCTCCAAAAGGTCTCAGCTCTAACCAAGCAAAAGACCCGGCCGAGGGAAGCTGCCAATTCCCAGGAGGAAGATTCGACATCACAAAGGTGTTAGAACAAACTATCACCTCCATGACCTTGATGGAGGTTTTTCTCAACTGTCTTGAGTAGAAGAAGTCTCTACTGAAGCTCTTGGGAAACCTGAAATTTGTCAGTCACCTACCCAAGACTGTCTCTTTTGAGGATGCCAATGCGACTGTCTTACGGGGAAATACAAAGGACCCTCCATTCCTACTAGGCCTGAATATACAAGGCAAAAACATTCATAACTGCCTAGTAGATTTTGGGTCTTTGGGCAACATCATGCCTCTATCTATATGCCAGAAGCTTAGATTCTGACCCACCCCATCTAATGGCGCAGTGATTCAATTGGATAAGACTGCTGTGAAAATGGTGGGAGAACTAAAAAATGTCCAGATACAACTCATCCAAGACCCCAGAATAGCAAGCATAGTCAACATCCAAGTGGTGGACATCCCAGAGATGTATGGGATGTTATTAACTCAGAATTGGTCTAAATTATTGAATGGATACTTTTCGACCAACTTCTCCCACTTGTGGCTACCCTAGGAAGGAGAAGCAAATAAGATTCGGGTTGAAAGTGAGCCCTAGATGAAACAAGCCCTTACCGAAGTCGAGAGGGTTAGTGAAGTCTTGTTCTCTGAGACTTCCCTGGGGGTGTACCAACCCTTTGAAATCTTAACATTCGATTTCACCCCCGGGGAGGATCCCATAGTTTTGCAGAGGACCCAGGACCTAGAAGAAAAGTTGAGGGTTGAGGTTAACTCTCAGGGTGTCGCAGTGACCCACGCTACACTCTTTTCTAGCACTTGGTGCCAAGTACACTATCAGAAACATTCAAAGTTATAGTGTGAGCCTTGCCTTGCCATTGCTACCCGACACATCAACGCCTTCTAGAACAAAGAACATATAGTTGATTCCCCGAAGCCCAGTATTCTTACTGGAAGGACTTCTTCGGTGCAATTTCCTCGGGAATCTAAACTCCAAACCCCACGGAGGCAAAACTGGCCCATGCGCCAACAGTGCAGGAGGAAGCTCCTCCTAAGTCTCCCAAAGGCAATCCAAAGAACTCTCCCACTCCCCAGCTCCAGACTACAAATGATAATTTGTGGACCCTTAAGTTTGATGGGTCTCGGTCCAAACAAGGCTGTGGGGCTGGAGTAGAATTGATCAACCCATGAGGAAAATCCTTCCTCGCGTCCTATAGGCTGCAGTTCAACTGTACAAATAACGTTACAGAGTATGAGGCTTTGGTCCTTGGACTCCTATTTGCATTAAGGAAAGGAATCACTCATCTCCGGGCTCTGGGTGATTCAGAGTTGATCGTCAAACAAGTCCAGAGTCAATATACATGTCACAATAAGAGGTTGGCCGCATACCGCAATCGGTCTTGGAGTCTTATTGAAGACTTTGATGCCTTCAGCATTGATCTTATTCCCCGGCAATGAAATTACATCCCAGATGCCCTAGCCATTTCCTGCCAGCACATTCGAGCCTATGGCCGGCTCGCGACTCTAAAGATTCTCCGTTGAGATGATCTCCACCCCGTCCATCCCAGACAATGTCACCCACTTTCTGGTTTTTGAGGATGATCAACATATCCTGGCCTTCATGGCCAATGTTGGAGTCTTCAAGGACCAGATAGTGGAGGAACGAGACCATGACGATACTAGGTAGGGTGATGAAGATGATGGGATCATGGACCTACCTACTAACACCATCCCAAAGGGGATGGTTGTGCTTGAACACATCTTCGACTTGGATCCTCAGGGCTGGGAAAAGATACCATCCTCCTCTGAGGGAGGAAAATTTGAGAAAGTAAACATCGACCAGCCTGGTGAAGAGAAGATGATACACATTGGTACCTCCTGCTCCCTTGAGGAGAGGGAGAAGATTCTCATGGTTCTCAGGAAATACATAGATGTGATTGCATGGGGGTATGATGATTTGAAAACATACGACACATCCATTATGACTCATACCATTCCCCTGAAACCTGACGCTAAACCTTTTCAGAAAAAGCAATGACCAGTCAACCCACTGATCGAGCCTCTAATCCGTCAGGAGGTGGAGAAACTACTATAAGCTCGAATAATCTTTCTAGTCTGGCACACTACGTGGGTTGCCAATTTGGTCCCTATGAGAAAGAAGAGCGGTGAAATTCGCCTTTGCGTGGATTTTTGAAACTCGAATAGAGCCTCCAAAAAGGATAATCACCCTCTCCCCTCATTGGATGAGGTGTTACAGATAGTAAACGGATCCCAAATGATGTCTTTCTTGGATGGATACTCTGGATACAACCAAGTGATAATTAAGTATGAGGACAGAGACAAAACAACGTTCACCACCAAGTGGGGAATGTTCGCATACTGGAGAATTCCCTTTGGCTTGATTAATGCAGGGGCCAAATTTTAGAAGGCTATAGACATTGCGTTCGAGGGCCTTGTAAATCAGTGCATAATCATCTACATGGATGATTTGAACATCTTTTCCCGAGACAAGCGTGACCATTCCGCCCACCTCGCCCAGATTTATGAGAGATGTCGCCGGTTCAGAATATTCCTCAACCCCAAGAAGTGCATATTTGGGGTCACCGAAGGGAAGCTGCTTGGGCATATTGTCTTTGAGAAGGGTATATCCATTGACCCTGAGAGAGCTAAAGTGCTGCTAAACCTATAGATGCTCGACAACAAGAAAGAGATGCAATCCTTCTTCGGAAAGATCAACTTTGTACGGTGATTCATCACCGGGGTCGCCGAGATAGTCAAACCACTCAATGAGATGATGAAAAAGGATACCAAAATTGAGTGGAGTCTTGAGGCAAAGCATGCATTCGCTCAGATCAAACAAATGATAATGGAGGCACCTGTCCTGGCTAGTCCAGACTACTCCCTTCCGTTTTATATCTACTCCTTTACTTTGCCACATTCTTCCGCGACAGTATTGACCCAAAAGGTCAAAGGGGAAGAACAACCCATAGATTTCATGAGTTCCCCCTTTAATAATGCTAAAGTCTGGTATTCATCATTGGAAAAGAAGGCATTTTCTTTTGTTCACGTTGTGAAGAAATTCTGACATTATATTCTCCGGAGCAAGGTGCATGCTATCATCCCGGACCAAGCTGTGAAATCTATGCTAATGCAGAGTGAAATGGGTGAAAGGAGGTGAAAATTGATGGCCATCCTTCAAGAATATGACTTGGAAATGCAACCCATGAAGATAGTCCAAGGCCAAGGACTAAGTCGAGTGATGGCAGAAGAGACCCCCCGCATAGAATGCCAAACATACATGGTGGAGTCCATCACTCAAGACCCATGGTACACCGATCTGGTGTACTTATTATTAAACAATAGATGCCTAGAAGGGTTACCTCCCAACAAATACCATGCCCTGCGGATGAAAAGCGCCCATTTTATGATCAAAAACTCTGCGTTTTACCTTAGAAATTACGAGGGAGTGTACCTTCGATACATTGATAGAAACCAAGCTACAAAAATGATTGAGGAATTCCATGGGCAGTTTGGGACTAGGGATGGCTCAGTCGACGCCACCACCCATCAGATCCTTTAGGCTAGATACTATTGGCCCTGCATTTTCAAAGATGTTTACACTCACGTCCAAAGATGCCATACTCGCCAAACCGCGGCACAATGTGAGCGTAACCCGACTATGCCTTTATAACCAATCTTCGAGGCTAGGCCTTTTGCCCAGTGGGCATTTGATTTTGTTGGGGAAATCAACCCCAAATTGTCTACCAACCACCAGTACATCCTAACTACTACTGATTACTGCACCCGGTGGTCGGAAGCCATAGCTTGCAAAAACAACACGACAGACGTAGTTATTAAATTCTTGGAGGAAAACATCGTCACGAGATTTGGAATGCCCTTTGCTATAGTGTGTGACAATGGTTTGACATTTTATTCAGCACAACTACTCGAGTGGACCTATAACCAGAAGATCACTCTAAAGTTTTCCAGCAACTATTACCCCAAGGGAATGGCATTGCTGAATCAACGAAAAAAAATTTACTTGAAGTGATCAAACACCTGTTAGAACAGAATCCCCAGGATTGGCACCAAAAGATGAGATTCGCCCTTTGGGCAGATCACATTCAAACTAAGGCCCCCCTAGGAACATCCCCATTCCATCTATTTTATGGCCAGAACCCGGTGTTTCCAATCAACCTACAGATCCCAGTTCTACAGTTTATGCAAGAATTCAACAACCGGGATGATATTGTGGAGGTTCGGCTCCTGAACCTAGTGCGGATGGAAGAACAATGAGATGCAGCCCTTGAACATTTTGCGCTTCATCAAGCAGTGGTAAAATGATGGTTTGACCGAAGAGCCCAGTACAAGGCCTTTCAGATTTCAGACTTAGTCCTTTTATAGGACAAAGCTTGGGAAAAGAAAGGAAAGAACACCAAGTTCCAACGGCTCTGGCTCGGACCATACTTAATTTTAGAGATTTGTGAGGAAAATACCTACCACCTTAACACCATGACTAGAGTTCCACTCCCATTTCCCGTTAATGGACAGTTCCTCAAACATTATTTCGAATAAGGTTGATTTTCCCGAAGTTGTATTTTATGTAAAGTTCCTAGCTTGTAAATATTCCTTTCCCAGTGCCTTGTTGGGAGGTACCTTGCCTTGTAAATAGCCTTGCTGGCCATCCACTGGGACCGCCCTTTTTATTTTGTTGTTTTCACTATTCTTGTCTCCTTTTCGGGTTCTAGTGCTTTTCTCTCCCTCTTGTGAGGACTGGTATGCTTTGCATAACATCCGGTCTCCGGGGCGTTGCCTTCAACATTGGTGAACTTAAGAATCTATTGTTAACATGATGGAATCGGTCTAGTCTCTAAAGTTATTTTATGAGTTTGGTAGTACATTGTGAGTAATCCTCATCAGGTTTATCTCTGAAAGTCTGGTAATCAGTGAAATAGAAATAAGGGACAAGTAATCAGACGCATCGAGGGCAAATCGGTTGCACTAGTTGGATGACCCAAGTCTGAACTTTTAAAAGATTCTTTCCGCCAGAGTTTTTCTCCCCCATTCAGCATATTAAGGTGGGTGAAAGGGTAAAAGAAGTACCGCCATTTAATTTAGCTAAGCTTTAAGCTTGATGGTGAAAGAAGTACCGCCCTCCCACCCAGAAACATACAAAATAACAAGAGAAGGAAATGGGATAAAACTCTGGTCTCTGGGGGAAATGAGCAAATCTGATGACTTCAGGGTTTGATATACTTAGTGCCTCTTCTCTGCTTCTTCCAGAGGTCATCAACTTGATTCCCTTCCAAAGCACACACTTCACCACTGATGAAAAGATCATGGACTAAATCGCGTGTGGCCGGATTTTCTCAGACAGGTTACTCTTTACAAGTGAGATACTTTGAGTAACGATTTGTTCTATTTTTTGCTAACTAGAGATTCTGTAGTTCTTGAATGGGCTAAGGAATTTGTCCCAGATAGTCACCATTTGTTATTCCTTGCATCCCTGTCCCTACATTTTGTGTGCAAAATGTTGGGTCCCCCTTTTTGTTTTTTTTTGCTTTTGGCTCTTGCCTTGTCTTTTATCTTTCTCTTCATTTTCCTTTTCTGGGTTTTCTTCCTTGGGGTGTTTGTTTCACTTTGTGTTTTGTTTTGTTTTTTTCTCCGGGCCTAGTCTCAGAGTTCTTCGTTCCTTGTCCAGGATCCAAATTTCAGACTCTGGGATTCTTTGCCACGATGTCTTCTTTTCGTAAGAGGGTATGATCGCACAGAATCCCCAGGCCCGGAGTCCGGAGGTCTGCTTGTTCCAGAGTTTGCGGAAGGGAAGGTAAATTTATTTTTACCTCGGGTATAAATAGAAATCACCTATCATTTTCACATTTACCATGATTAAAACACTTAAGCAATCACAGCGATTTCAAAGTGATATCACAACAATTTGAGTAGAATCTAGTCCGAGCTAATTCAAACCATTTTGAACATTGCAGGTGGTTTCTGGTGTTAAAGGGTGATCTTTTGAAGGTAGAGGTTGTTGCAGAGCATTTGACACCTTTTCCTCCTTCCTTTCTCCGGTTTTCAGGTGGGTGTTCCTGGTTCTTCTTCCGCTTCTGCTTTTGCCTATTTTCATTTGTTTGCGTTTCTGTCTTGTTTCCTTGTTTGTTTTGTCTTGGTCGTCTTGTTTTGCCGCTCATTGGTGGGTCAGCTCTACTAGAGGGTTGTCCGCCCTCTGTATAGATGTAGTATATTCTGTAAATGTTGTAATTTTTTTACATTTTTGTGCATTGTTGTTGAGGGTAGTCGTTCCATTTCGGTTCTGCTATGTATTTACTATATTTTAATGTATATCCTTCCATTTGCATGTATATACCTTTTATCCCTGATGTATATATGTTGTACATGATGTATATTTCACATGTATTCACTTGGTTTTGTAACAAGCTCGTTGTGCTTCCTCTATTCTCACTCACAAAATTTGCAAGCTCGTTCCATGCAGGATACCACCTGGTTGAAACTCAGCCCTCGGCTGGTTTCAACCAGGAAATTTTCTCTGTCCTCATAAACCACCCTTAATGACTCCCATTTATGTCCCATGTATGCATTCAAAACTATCCAAGTGGCCTCTGCTTTTTGCACATTTGGATAGTTGTCTCCGCCGCCGTTGCCATAACTTCCATTTATTGCATAACCATGTGACACCCACGTGGGCCTGACAGTTCACTTTTCTCACACCTTCCAATAGTTAGTTTTCTAGACCCCGGGTCTCTTACCCTCACCCAACCCAAATTTTTCTTTTGCTAAGTAAGATTCCTCAGGCTCGGATATTGATTAAATTTCCAAGTTTGCAAAATATATATATATATAATTTCTGAGATTTTTGAACCAAACTAACTTTTCAGGAAAAACACGCGCCACGGTGGTAAGATCTCCGGATCCCAGAGTATTATTTATCTATACATTTTGACGGTCGCCTTGCCTTGCAGGTATTTTAAAAATTTATATACTTCCATCATGTCTGAGGCTTCTACATCTTCACCACCTGGAAGTCTGAAACTTCCTTCCACGATGGTCATCAGGGCAGCCGTAAAATCTAAAATGGAGAGAGCCTTGGAGAAATTACCCCTCAGTATGAAATACGTGAAGGACAACGCCATCATGGGATCAAAGATTGATTCTAAAGTTTAATTGATCATCGACACCAGCGTTAGGATGTGGGCCGAGATGCAAGCCTTGGTAAAAATAATGTACATTCAGCGGCAATCCGGGGATGGCGATCAACATTGGGGCTTCCGGGATCCTCAAGGCTGCTTTTTTTTCATGTTCAGTAAAGTCTCCGGAGTTAATCCTCACACTTGCAACACACTATAACACATATGTTTGGGCCGTTATGCTCGCAGCCGTTGAACCCACCGGGTATCCTACCCCTATGGTGTATCTCAACGCTGGTACTTTCCATATAGTCTTGGGGATCCCTCAATTTGACAAACCAACTGTGGTTACCAGAGCGGATGCCTTAGCACAGTTCAAATAGTTGGAGGAAGCAGCCCGGATATACATGAATAACCACTGGCATAAGACCCCGAAGAGGGATCCAAAGAGAATGAAGCTAGAACCCCCCCGGTCTGAATTTAAGGAAAGTATCCAGATGGGGATAATAGCACTATCCTAGGTCTTCGGGAAACCCCATGCCCAAGAATTCTCAGCATGGATGTACTATTTTCTGCTTGGCATCTCCACCAAGGGAGAATATTTTGACTGGGCTGCCATCATCTCCAACCATGTAGATTCTCAGTTCCTACAGGTGGTTCAAAAGCGGAAGTTTTATATGACTTCCTATGTTCTCTGGGCCCTGGCACAACAATGGCCCACCACCAATGGATTTATTACATCGGGCGTACTTGGGATTGGCTCAGGTCAGAAGGCTCCCTGGGACTTTTTCCCACAAATCCAATGGGAGGCTAGTTTCCCCAATTTTTGCAGGGTGAACAACACCTTTATATATTACAATCTGCTCACACCTACCTGGGATGCAGGATATCGCCTCTCCACAGAGGTGATGAATCTAGTCAGAGGTTACAGCCATTATTATATACAGTCAACATACATACATAAGGGTGACCGATTTCTTTGGGAAACCTTATTTGTTACCCAAACATTGTGGAAACAAGATAATTCTTTTAGAATATTGCAGACAAATAATGGAGCTACATGCCTTCTATGCCTTGAAGAAGGTGACAAACATCCCATTCCCAATTACTTGTGGGAATTATTCATGTAGTCTAGCCATCGCCAAGGAAGCAGACAATGGGCTTAAAATCCTAAACTTGGCTAAATTCTATTTAGCGCGAAAGCATTTTGATCCGCACGGCAAGATTGTACTGGCACTTCCCCGGGCATCGGAGCCCCATCAATACCACATGGAAGAATTTTGGGAAGATTTCCAGGATGACATGGAATTTTGGAGCTGACATTATGTTTGGATGACCATGGGAATGATGGAAAGGTTAAAGCTCTAGAGATTTCCAGATGACTTCTCAGACTCTGGATCCACAATAGATGCTCAGTACAAAGTAAAGGGGATTGATAAGTTGGCCCTCCCACCAATGGACTAGAATTCCCAGGAGGGGCCCACCATTGAATAATTCACCCACAACATGGTTGAACATAGCCACACCTACTTTAAGAGGGTGTGCCCCGGGAGTGTCCGCAGGGCTGCCCAGCCGGTACCAAAGTTAACCCCGGGAGCCAGAACTTCTTCACAGAGAGAAGATAGGGGAAAATGGATAACGGAAACCCTAACTCCATAGGAGACCCCCATTAAAGAGAAAATAAAGTAGTCAGTAGAAGCCTCCCAGCAAATGAGGGAGAGATTAATCACATGGCTAGCTACTCGGGTACTCATGACCGGACCTATTCCTCCTCCCTCCTCCCCTTCACTGGCGGCCTTAATGGTTAAGGCAATGGGGGTGGATCCAGAAGAACAAGCAGTATTAAGGGATGCGGGGCCACCCTTAGTCACAAGGGGAAAGAAGAGGCTTAACCAAAAGCCCAAGGCAGAGCTGGAGCTGGGGATGCCTCAGATCCTGTAAGTTGAAATCCTTTCTTCTGACTCTTCGGAGCTAGAGAGGGAACCAGAGCCTGCTCATGTCCTGACCAATCCTCTCCTACAGGATGAATTTGATGATGTTTTTACAACCAACAATTTTGGGAATCTACAGGGGGACAACAAGCAGCCAGAGACTGAAATCCCAGAGCAAGAAGAAGCTCCAGAATAGGAACCTACATAGGAGCAGGAGGAGAAGGTAGAAGAAGAGAAAGAGACAGAACAAGAGATTGCCTCCAAAATCTTGGAGATACAGGATACAGGAGTGGGCCAACAAAAGCAAAGTGAACAATTGGCATTGGTTGGGGAAACCAGACCTACAGGAGAAACTGTAACCCCTATCGCTGTCTTCCAAGTCCCACTCCCAAGAATGACATTCAGGGAAGTAATTACGGTGGCCCAAACATTAAACCTTGGCCCATTGCCTCCCCCATTACCAGAATATGTATCCATGGAAGAGGACACGCCAATGATAGAGGCTGAGGAAGAACAACAGCAAGAAGATGAAACCCCCGGGGTGGCCGATGAAGACCCAAACATGGCCAAAGATACAGATGATGGGGCAGAGGGAGCAGATGTCATCGGGGAAAATGTTTCCAATGAACCAGAGAATACAGGAAAAGAGCTGGGTGAGACCCGTACCACTGAATAAGAACAACAACAAGATATTGGGGAAGAGCCACAGGAACAAGATTTGGCTAATAAGCCACCCCTACCACCACAATGGTTAATAGAAACTAGAAAAAGGATGGCCCCACCAACTCCCAGAGCTCATCTTTCCCTAGCCGAGATGATGGCTCAGGCCTAGAACACACCAAAGGCCAAGAAGGCATGGACGGTTCATACTCTTTGAACTAGGCTGGGTGGAGAAATAGTTGCAGTAGTGGCAACACCTCCCCCAAACATAGATGAAGCAACGACCGAGGCTGGAGAGTATAATTTCACAAAAGTGTCACTAGGGAAGAGGGTTAAACAGGGTGAGGTAGACCTGTTAAAATAAGTGGCTAAGGCAGTAGAGGCTCGTTATGAAAAAGAGGCCCAAAAGATCAAGGCAAAAAAGGAGAAAAATGCAAACCTTATGGGGTTACTAGCTGAGCTGGCGCAGCCTATCAATGTTATCCCTTCAGAGGCCTCTACATCTGATGCCCCACTACCGCAAAGTAACATAGACTCCCTACGGGCAATGAAGAAGAAGGCTTAAGTGGTCGATGAGTGGGTCGTTCTACAGTTGGGAAACGTCCAACATTTCTTGGTGTCCACCCTCCCGAACTTATATCCGGCTCGCCATGTTTTGCATCAGGACGAAACCATTATCAACATATGGGAGGATGATATCAAAAATTATGAAGCGTGGAAAGTTGAGTTAGAAGAACTCCTCAGCCTCAGGGAGGAAATGGTTTTTGAGTCCAAAATTTTGGTGGAGGAGTCATTCGACTTCTTGAGGACCCAGCACTCTAGACTTGACCTCACATTAGAGGTAATCAAGCAACTGGTGGGAACTCTACGGGATAAAGTTAATACAGCTCAATATTCTTGAAATTTATACAAGGCTTTTGTTACGAAGGTCTCCAGAGCTGATCCGTTCAACACTGACACATGCACACGGGAAGAATATGTTTTGGAGAAGTTTGATGAGTTAATGGAATCAAGATATGAATCCCTGGAGGGAGTAGATGGAGCTCAAATGGTGCGTATAACTTGGATGATCCTTAGCGGTCATGATGTGGCAAAAATGACCAATGAATTCAAAGGGAATGTTCCAGAACTGGGGGAACAAATTGAGGTCACCAAGTACTGGTGGTCCGGCCTTAAAGATATTGATAAGGATGGAATCTCCTGCCTCCTTCAGACCTTCAACGACAATAAGCAACAATAAAGTTTCTCCGGGGGCTGGAGAAAAGCTTAAAGTATTTTTGTATTCTTTATTCTTTCAGAACGTAAGTTCCCGGATCCCGGAGTCCCGGGTCCTATATTTTGTATTCTTTCAGTGATCTGTGTCCCGGTTCCCGAGGCTGACTGGTCACTTTTAAAGTAGCTAATAAAGGTTGTTAGGAGGTAGTTAGCTACATCAAGGCACATCGGATCGGCGAGGAGTTTTCTGACAGATGGTCTTCTCGAGGTGCCGTTTCAGGAGTACACCTGGAACATTAGAGACAGGGCACCACTTTTCTCATTTATGAGGCATGTAGCCTCAATTCTTGGGGAATCAGATTTCTTCCTTCTCCTTCTCGACTCTCTTTTTAAGGCTTATTCTTCCACTCCATCTTCTTGTCTTATTCTTCTGACATGTCAGACCTTCTCCGTCTCAAGGTCTTTTGTAACATGGTACAGGTAGTACCGGCCACCGAATAATATATTTTATTGCAAAATTTAGAATAGGGTTAGGGTTAGGGCTAGATGTAAATGTGTATAAGTAGTAGGTCCAGCCCCATTCCAAGGGTCGACGAAATTGATGATTTTGCAGTCTACAGTAATGGAAAAGCAATCTTTCATTTCTCATGTTGCAGAGCTCAATGCTCCTTAGTCTTTAATCTTTCAAGTAGTTAGATGCTCCCTTGGAGCCACCATTGTACCATGCACCAGTGCTTGTTGGAAGGAATGTTAATGAAGAAGAAAGAGTTCTTGCAATGACATTGTTGGCATTCTATCTTCTGAGTTAACGATATTTTATGTTTAAATGTTCTTCATGTCTTCTGCTCTGATATTTAAAGTAGATTAATGACCTCCTTTCCCTTGCTACTGATAAAACATGAACTGATGGTTTAGTATTTCTTCAGTATTTAGTATAGTATATTAGAGCATTATTGATGTATTGAATATTTAGCATAACTATAGGTAGATCCAATATTTCTGACTCTGCAGGATCCTTTTCAGTTTATTTGCTAAGTGTAAAAATGCTTGGAGAAACCTCACCCATTTGAATCCCTAGAGAGAATGAGTTGAAGTAACCAACTATCCCCCTCAAAAAATTGTCACATCTCCCAACCGAGCCCCACACTATCGAGACCCGACATTCAGGTGCTTGGAGGCCTGGGGAATCTCATTTCCACGGATAACCTTTGTAGGCGGAGTTGGCTGGTACCCAGTGACAACTTACAAATACTGGCGGACATGGGAAAACTAAAAGTGGGGCCTTTCACACCCCTACAACCCCAATTGCCATATAGGGAATGTATTCTCCAGCCAATAGAACGCCAATTCTAGAGGTTGAAACTACAACAATGGGCCCTGACCCAACCAACAACAATAGAACAATAACATGAATACTAGAGGTCCTCCTCCAAATCAAAACTACCACTCAGGGTGGTATTGGACCTAGTCATTCTATGCAGCTCACAGAATTCCACCCCCTGACCATGTGGTGTAGATTGCATGACACTGGCTCACATTTTGAGGTGAACTGTGCCACACTGGAGAAGATCATCCAGATCTCCTAGTCTGATAGACAACAACCTACTAATCCAACTCCCCTAGAATCCTCTACATCAGAGTCCCTCACACTGCCTTCATGTGTGAGACCATATTCTTTGGGACAGATGAAGATGACGAAGAAGAACCTGAGTTACAGGGGTTCTTTGACGAATCCATCCTGGTCTTTGAGGCCAACGCCTTCACCAAGCTGCGGACTCCCTACAACATTTGGATTCAAGATGGAAAGGGGCCATCTGATGCATCAATGGCTCCCAAGAACACCATCCCCTAGGAAAACACAAACAATCTTTCCTTCCCACTGAAAGGACTTGGCCCTAACCATGCCAGGGATCCAGCCGGCGGGAGCCAACTTTACCCAGGGGGCGATTTAATATCACCAAGGCATTGGAAAACACCACTACCTCCATGAATTTGATGGAGGTTTTACTCAAGTGTCTCGAGCAAAATAAATCACTCTTACAGATCTTAGGGAACTTGGAAGTCATTATTCGTCCATCAAAGACTGTGACTTTTGATGATGCCAACTCGACAGTCTTCCAGGAAAATATAGAGGATCCTCCCTTCCTACTAGGCTTGAACATCCAAGAGAAGAACCTATACAACTTCCTTGTGGATTTTTGTGCTTTGGGTAACTTCATGCCCTTATCCATCTGCCAGAAGCTCAGACTCACTCCCACACCATCCAAAGGTGTAATAGTCCAATTGGACAAGACTACCGTGAAAATGGTTGGTGAGCTAAAGAACGTCGAGATTCAGCTCATCCAAGATCCCCGAATATCTAGCACCATTGACATCCAAGTGGTTGACATGCCCAAAACCTACAGGATGTTATTAAGTCAAAATTGGTCAAAGGCCCTCAATGGGTATTTCTCGATGGACTTCTCCCACTTGTAGCTCCCCTGGAAAGGGAAATCAAATCATATCCAGGTAGAAAGCGAGCCTTGAATGAAACATGCCCTTACCGAAGTAGAGAGGGTGAATGAAATCCTTTTCTCTGAATCCTTGCTTGGGGTATACCAAACACAAGAGGTCCCCACCTTTTATTTTATCCCCATGGAGGATCCCATAATCACCCAAAGGATTCAAGAACTAGACGTAAAGCTGAGGTGTGAGGTAGAATCACAAGGTAGCAAGGCAACTCTGGCCACCCTCTTGTCTAACACTTGGTGTCGGGTACATTATAAAAAACACTCTGAATTAGAGTGTGAGCCTTGTATTGATGTTTCTACCCATCACATCGCCAACCTCCAAGAGAAGGAATGTAAATTTGGGTTCCCTGGACCAAGCAATCCACCCAGCGGTACACCTAAGGTATTGCTTGTCTAGGAACCCAAACTAGAGGATCCTCTGGAGGAAATTCTAACCTACGCACCATATAAGCCAGAGGAATCACTTGATAGACCTCCCAACCCTAAACCCAATCCAAAGGACACTTCACTTCCTCAACCACCTAAAAATAACAATGACTTGTGGATCCTAAAGTTTGATCGGTCCTGGTCCAAAAAAGGCTGTGGGGCCGGAGTGGAATTAATCAACCCGTGAGAGAAATCCTTCCTTGCATCCTATAGGTTGTAGTTTTCCTGCACCAACAAAGTCACGGAGTATGAGGCCTTGGTCCTTGGACTCCTATTCGCTTTGAGAAAAGGGATCACCCACCTCTGGGTGATGGGTTATTTAGAGGTAATTTTAAAACATATCCAGAGCCAATACACGTGTCATGACAAAAGGCTGGCCATATACCGCAACCAGGCATGGAGCCTAATCGAAGACTTTGATGCTTTCAACATCAAACTTATTCCCCAGAAACATAATTATGTTCTGGATTCCCTCGTTGTGTCTGCTAGTACCCTTGAGCTGATGGCTAGTTCCTGGCTCCAAAGATTCTCTATTTAAATGGTCCCCACCCCATCCATCCCAGATAATATCACACACTTTCATGTTTTTGAGGATGACCAACACATCTTGGTGTTCACAGAAAATGTTGGCGTCTTCAAAGACCAGAATGTGGAGGAAATCGATCACGACGATACCGGGCAGGTGGAAGAAGATGACATGATCATTGACCTACCTACCAACACCATTTCTAAGGGGATGGTCGCTCTAGAATGTATCTTCGATTTGGACCCCTGAGGCCAAGACAAGATATCATCCTCCTCCGAGGGAGGTAAATATGAAAAAGTTAACATCGGTAAAGCCAATGAAGAAAAATTGGTCCACATTGGTACCTCCTTCTCCCCAAAGGAGAAGGAGAATATTCTCGCGGTTCTCCGAGAATACATTGATGTTATTGCCTGGGGGTATGAAGACCTAAAAACTTATGATACATCTATCATGACACATACCATCCCCCTGAAACCAAAGGCTGAACCCTTCTGGCAGAAAAAAGGCCGGTAAACCCTTTGATCAAAACCCTGATCCACCAGGAGGTTTAGAAGTTACTGTTAGCCCAGATCATCTTTCCTATCTGGCATACTACATGGGTTGCCAACCTTGTCCCCGTGCATAAAAAGAGTGGCGAGATTCACCTATGTGTGGATTTCTGCAACCTAAACAAAGCCTCCAAAAAGTATAATCACCCTCTCCCTTCACTGGATGAGGTGTTACAGATTGTAAATGGTTCACAAATGATGTCCTTACTAAATGGGTACTTAGGGTATAACCAAGTTATGGTTAAGTTTGAAGATAGGATGAAAACAACGTTCACCAGCAAGTGGGGGATGTTTGCATACCAGAGAATGCCCTTCGACCTAATTAACGTCGGGGCCACATTTCAGAAGGCCATGGACATTACGTTCGAAGGCCTGGTTAACAAATGCATAATCATCTACATGGATGATTTAATAGTCTTTTCCCAGGATAGGCATGATCATCTCTCCCACCTCACTCAGATCTGTGAGAGATGTCGCCGGTACGGTATCTCCCTTAACCCCAAGAAGTATATATTTGGGGTCATTGAAGGGAAACTGCTCGGGCATATTGTCTCTAAGAAGGGGATATCCATCAACCCTGAGAGAGTAGAAGCATTGCTAAATTTGCAAATGCTCGACAGTAAAAAGGAAATGAGATCTTTCTCCAGGAAGATAAATTTTGTTCAGTGATTCATTACTGGATTTGCCAAGATTGTCTCACCACTCAACGACATGATGAAGAAAGATACCAATATTGAGTGGAGCCCCGAAGCGAAGCGAGCATTTTCTCAAATCAAGAAGATAATAGTGGAGGCCTTGGTCTTGGAAACTTCAGACTATTCCCTCCCATTCCATATTTATTCCTTTGCTTCATCACACTCCGCCGCTGCAATTTTAACCCATAAGGTTGAGGGGGAAGAATGAACAATTGCTTTTATGAGCTCCCCCTTTAAGAATGCCGAAGTCTAGTATACACCATTAGAAAAGTAGGCCTTTGCTTTAGTCTAGGTCATGAAGAAATTCTGGCACTACATTCTTTAGAGCAAAGTGCATGCCATTATCCTGGACTAGGCTGTCAAGTATTTACTGCTGCAGAGTGAACTGGGCAAACGCTATGGGAAATGGATGGCCATACTCTAGAAATATGATTTTGAGATGCAACCAATGAAAATAGTTCGAGGCCAGGGAATATGTAAAGCGATAACATAGGCCACTCCAAACATTGAGTGCTAGACTTACACTGTGGAGTCCATCACTCAAGATCCATGGTATACCGATATGGTGTACCTATTTCTCAACAACAAGTGCCCGGTGTATGTGGTAGATTTGGCCTTGTTAATCAACCATACACTTCAACATATTCCTTATTCATCAGATGCACACAAGAATGAATATGAGATTATTCATCTTACCTATCTGCATGATTCGACCTATTGCCTTCTATCCAAACGGGGTTTTGAAATAGCTCTCAGAACGAGAGTCTCACAACCATAGACCAATCTAGAATGAAGGATTTATGCTTCCATGAATGCAATGCAATGATTAATCTAGAAATGAAACATGTAAGATTAATCTAAATGATCCATTAAACTAGAAATGAGATTAAAACTATGCCATGATTTCAATGAGATTATTCTAGAAATTAAAATTAATCTATTGCAAAATGAGATTATTCTATATGAGATTATGAACTAAGAATGTAGCAACAATTC
>MU224516.1:2582415-2597067 GCA_018584345.1 Thuja plicata
GTAGTCCTTGAGGGTAGACATAGTCATCATTAGGTTCAATCCTTGATACAGATGATGAAGCTTTAGGAGATGGAGGAATGGTGGAGGAAGTAGATGTGATATGGGAACCATTGCTAGACATGGATTCATGGTATTGATCATGCTTGAGATTAGTATCTTCACTAGATGATTCGTTAGCATTTTCCACTTCGATTATGCCATCATCTATGAGATCTTGGATTTTATGTTTCAACTCCATGAAATATGAAGTTTTATGCTTGTTATGTCGATGATATGCACAATAGTTACTCAAGAATCTGAATCCACATGATGTGGCTGGAGGCAATGTGATGAGATTATGCTTAAGAAGTTCCTCCAATGCTGATTGATAAGATTGTCCCAAAGGAGTAAAGATTCTCTCTAAAGGATAATTAGACACTTCTTGACTTGCAATATCTTTCTTTTGTGGATAGAAAAGGCTTTCATCTGATGTTGTCATAGCTTCCTCTACATTCTCTTGATCAAAGTTGGGATTGTCATAAAACTGTTCTTGATCAAAGATGGGATTGTCATACCAAGATTTATCCATGTTGGAAGGAAGTGTGGAGATATAAGAATCATGATTGAATAAAAAAGGACAAGTTGTTCTTAAGGAGGATTCGTCAGATGGAGTATCCTTTTTCCCCTTTAATCATTGGAGTTCAGATTCCAAAGTTTGAAGTTGTTTTAATAAAGTTGCCCTAAGAATTTCTTCTTTGCTTTTAGACATTGTAAGATTGTCTTGATGCGCTTGCTTAGAAGATTGAAGAAAAGGTACGATGAATCAATTTATTGACTGACAGGTGTTGAAGTGATATCTAAAGTGCTGATTAAGTCCAAGACCAAAGGACAAAAGAGATAATGTCCAACTGAGAGAAAGAAGCAATGACTCTGATCTTGAATCAAGGTTGACGAACCTGTTTTTGCAACTCAGGATAAGGACAACATAGACAAAGGTGATAAGATTAAAATAGATAATGAGTCACTTGGACTAGCACAACAAAGTCAAATTTTGAAACAACAATGAGTCAGACTGTCAATAGATTGCAGTCAAAGATAGACTAGTGATGATGTTGATGAAAGCATGGATTTGTGAAGATTCAGACAGAACCTTCACAACAGAATACATAATTGGATAGCAAGGTGATAGATTTCCAGAGTTCCTTAAAATGACTTCTAGTTTGCATAGGCATAAATAAGTTGATTCACATGACCGACACTGTGATGATACCTAAAGTGTTATCCAAGTCCAAGACCAAAGAGACCAAGAGATAAACGTCCAACTGAGAAGGAGATAGAAAAAGACTTTGATCTTGAGTCAAGGTTAACAAACCTGCTCTCACAACTCAGAACAAGGACAATGCAGAAAAGGATGATAAGATTGAACAAAGGACTCGGTCAATTGGACAAGTGTAACAACATTAGATTTCAAGATAGCGATAGGTTAGACTAACAACAGATTGCAGTTGCATGTGAACTAGCAGAAGCGTTATGACAACACAAATTTTAGAACAAACTAAATGTAGTAGGATAGACCGATGAAATACCAAGTTTTGACAAGTTTTTGAAACAAATTTGACAGAGTTTCGACAGAGTTTCAGACAAGACAAGATAGGCAAATATCCAAAGTTTACAGTTTTCCAGATCGTTTGATTATTGTTGTTGTTTTAGTAAACACTCACGCAAAAAAAATTAAACAGAATGTTTGTAGTACCAAAATAGACACATCACGATCCTAGGATAGCCAGGGCAGTATCTGTTGAATCCCTACTTGAACCAAAGTTCAGCTATGCTTACTCATAGCGGACAACTTAGAAGCTTAGAGGCACAGGCTCCTCCTTACATGTGCACTCACTTCACAGGCACACCAAGCTTCGAACCCCAAAGGAATTGCTTCCCAAAGGGCTGTTGTCTCTACTAAGAGCCATAAAAGTGTGGGGCGTCTTAGTCAGTCTCTGACCTTTTGCACCATGTTTACAGTCATTTTCAACCAAAATGACGATCCGGACGTGATGGTGGAGTCAGATTTGGCTCAAAAAGAGATCTTTAAAGACACTAAGAGAATAATAGACAAAAGATAGAAGAAATTTTCAAACTTGCTCCATGCTAAAACAAAGATGAAATGCGTTGTTTTACCTACAAAATCAGAGTACAAACATGATCACAAGATTTTCAAAACTAATTCAAATGTGATGACAGAAATAGATGTTGTGCCCCACGGTGGGCACCAGAAATAAATGTGGTAGATTTGGCCTTGTTAATCAACCATACACTTCAACATAGTCCTTATTCATTAGATGCACACAAGAATAAATATGAGATTATTCATCTTGCCTGTCTACATGATTCGACCTGTTGCCTTCTATCCAGACGAGGTTTCGAAATAGCTCTCAGAATGAGAGTCTCACAACCATAGACTAATCTAGAACGAAGGATTTATGCTTCCATGAATGCAATGCAATACAATGATTAATCTAGAAATGTAACATGCAAGATTAATCTAAATGGTCCATTAAACTAGAAATGAGATTAAAACTATGGCATGATTTCAATGAGATTATTCTAGAAATTGAAATTAATCTATTGCAAAATGAGATTATTCTATATGAGATTATGAACTAAGAGTGTAGCAACAATTCAGTATTCTAACAATGCATATGACTAGAAATTCAGGAAGGGTTTTGAATGAGGAATGGGAGTTCTTTTATAGGCTGAGAGACTGTTCATAATAGAAAGTTTCCTCTTTGAAATAAAACAGATAGAAAAGCCAGTTTAAAATAGAAAGCTTTCTTTAAAAGAATACAATAAATTGTTTTCCTTTTGCTTTAACTGTTTTCTTTTTTAACTGTTTTATTTATTTTATCTGTTTTCTTTCTCTTTAAAACATAGTTAAAGAGAAGTTTCCAATTCTGAACAGGAGAGAAGAATTTGTTGACAATATTTAATTAATAAAATAGAATATGACCTCATAATTGCTTTTTCTCAATTATCTAAATAATTAAATTCAATTATTGAAAATGAGGATATTTATTTAATAATTAAATATCATTTAATTCCCTTTTTATGTGTCTTAGCTAAAGAGGGTGAATTTAATTAAAGTGCGAGGACTTTATAATTAAATTAATTTGATCATAAGGTTTGTCTAGCCAATATATATTTAGGAATTAAATATAATGTATGATTAATGCAGATTTAGGATTTTCTGCATTTGACACTTAGGTCGAGTAGAGTTAGTCAAAACTCAGAATTGCCTAGTACAATAGGACTTTGATGATTCAAAAGAAGGACAAATGTAACAAAATTGGTTAGGGTTGCAAGATGCCAATTTTGGGGTGTTACACCTGGAGGGGCTCCCTCCTAACAAATGTTGCGCCCTGTGACTGAAAATTGTACACTTCATCATAAAAAATGGGACGCTTTTCCCTAAAATTTTTGAGGGAATTTATCTCTGGTGCATAGACAGAGACCAAGCTACCAAGATGATAGAAGAATTCCACGGGCAGTATGGTACTGGGCATGGCTCAGTAGATGCCACTTCCCATCAGATTATCTGGGCTAGATATTATTGGTCCTTCATCTTCAAAGACATTCACACTCACATAAGGAAGTGCCACACCTGCCAAACTGCCGCTTCTCGTGAGTGGAACCCGATAATACCTTTATAGCCAATCTTTGAAGTTCGACCCTTCACCCAATGGGCATTTGAATTTATCAGGGAGATAAACCCCAACTCATATGCCAACCACTGATATATTTTAACTGCTATCAATTATTATACCCGATGATCCAAGGCAATCCCATGCAAGAACAATACAATAGATGTAGTCATCAAGGTCTTGGAAGAGAACATCGTCACAAGATTTAGAGTGCCTTTTGCTATCGTGTGTGACAATAGTCTGACATTTTCATCAGCACAACTATTATAATGGACCTATCATAGGAAGATCACCTTGAAGTTATCCAACAACTATTATCCCCAAGGTAACGGTGTTGCCGAGTCCACCAATAAAAATCTGTTGGAAGTGATCAAACATTTGCTAAAATAGAATCCACGAGACTGGCACCAAAAACTTAGGTTCATCCTTTGGGCAGATCATATTAGAATCAAGGCAACCCTAGGAACTTCTCCATTTCACCTGGTTTATGGCCAGAGTCCTATGTTCCCGATAAACTTATAAATCCCTGTTTTACAATTCATGCAAGAATTTGACGCTCGGGATAACATTGTGGAGGTTCACCTCTTGAATCTAGTGAGAATGGAAGAACAAAGAGATGCAACATTGGAGCATTTTGCGCGTCACCAAGCATTCATCAAATGATGGTTCGATAGGAGAGCCCAATACAAAGCCTTTCGGGTTTTAGACCTATTCCTTTTGTGGGACAATTCCTGGGAGAATAAAGGAAATCATACTAAGTTCTAAAGGCTCTGGCTCAGACCTTATTTAATATCGGAGATCTGCGGGGCCAACACTTATCACCTCAGCACCATGACTGGAGAAGCCGTTCCATTGCTCGTCAATGGACAATTTATCAAACATTACTTCAAGTAGAGGCGGGAGGCAAGTTTTCCCAAAAGTTGTATTATATGTATATGTTCCTGCCTGTAAATATTTTCCCGGCACTCCTTGGGAGTTTTTTGTCCTTGTAAATAGCCCGCAACCCTCTGGGGTCATTTTGATTTCTTTGTTTTGTTTTTTGTCTTTGGTTTCTTTTCGCTCCGTGTCTTGCTTTTTTGGGTTCCTGGCATGTTGCTCACTTCTTGTAGACAGGTATGCTTCGCATGACATCTAGTCCCTGGAATGGTGCTTTATGCATTTTAGTTAGTTTGTAATCTATTGTTAGCATGGTGGGATTTGTTCGCACTCTGGAGTTATTTTATACGCATGGTAAAAGGTTATGGGCAATCTTCATCAGATTCACATCTAGAAAGTCTTGACATCAGTTAATAGAAAAACATGAAGAGCAAGTAATCGCATGATCCTTGAGAGTAGAACAGTTGCACTGGTTATTGGCCATATCTGAAAAATCAAAAGAATATCCTGGGCCCAAAATGTCTCTCCCATTTAGTAAATCAAAATGGATGGAAAAGTGAAATAAGTACCACCGTGAAATTAGCTAAGCTTAAGGTTCATGGTGAAAGGAGTACCGCCTTCCCCATCTTAAAAAAAAAAGAGAAACTAGAGAATAGAGAATTCCGGGATCTGGATAATTATACACGATATAGTGATTTTGGTCTGATGAACTCAGTGTCGTCTCTCTATTTCTCTCAGAAATCATCAGCTTGATTTTCTTCCAAAGCACACACTTCACAACTAACAAGAGATTGAAGGATTGAATCATGGTGAGTCAGATTTTACCAGACCCCCATGCCTTGCAAGTGAAATGCTTCAGGTAACGATGAACCCCGGTTTTGCTAACCAGAGATTCTATGATTCTCAAATCCACTAAGGCATTTTTCCCAGTGATTCACCATTTGTTATTCCCTACATACCCCTCCTTACATTTTTTTGGCAAAATGTTGGGTCCCCCTTTTTGTTTTTGGTTCTCCCTTTGTTCCTTTTTAGTCTTCTTTTGTTTCCTCTGGCCTTTGGCTCTACATGGTCGTTGTTGCTGCTTTATTTTGGTTTTCCTCACTCTAAGACCCAGTCCCAGAGTGTTTTGTTCCTTTGTGCCAGCCGAATTCTAGACCTTAGGATTCTTGTATTGTCGCTTCCTCTTTAGTTGGAGGGTGTGGTTGCACAGGATTCTCGGGCCTGAAGTTTGGAGGTTTTCCTTTTCTTAGGACTTGCGGAAGGAAGTGGTGTGTTTTCACCTAAAGGGTATAAATTGAGTTTCACTCGTCATTGTTACACTTATCGCAAACAATTTACCTTTGGAGAAAATTAAGAGTGAATTGTGCATTTAACAACGAGCTAAGTGCAATTTTATTCGAGTGCTTGATAGTGAGTTGAATTTCAGACTTGTGTGCGCTCAAGCCATCTTGCAAGGTTCTCGGTGCATTCGTGGATTTCCATTGTGGTTCATCTGCAGAGAACCTCTCGCACCCTTCCCTTTGTATCTTTGGTTTTAGGTAGGTCCTCTTCTGGCCCTTCTCTTTGTCTTTGGTTTGCATTCTGGTTCTTTTCTTTTGGTTTTGCATTTTGTTTCCTTTGTTTTTGGGCTTTGTTTGTTTTGTTTTTGTCTTCTTTGTCGCCTCCCATTGGTGGGATGGCTCTGCAAGAGGGTTGTCTACCCTCTGTGCATTGTAGATTTCTGTGCATTTGTAGATAGTTGTAAATAGTTGTAAAGCCTCTATAAAATTTGTTAGTGGCGGCTTGTAGGTTGCTTGTAAGTTTGTTTGATTTTGCGAGCGTTGTTTTTTCAGCCTCCTGTTAATAGTGTTCGTAGTGCGTTGCTTCTATAAATGCATGTGAAAATGGTCTGTATATTACTGCAAGTCCTATCCATCCTATGATGAACTCACCATGCCCTTTGCATTATTTAACAAAAAAAAGAGCTCTCCCACCTGGTTTTCGCTGGACTCAAACTCGGTACCTCGCCTGTTCGAGTTGTGGAGTTTCTCTCTCCTCTGTCACTTTAACATTCAGGGTGGGATTAATTCCCCCATGCATGAGAATTTAAAATCATCCAAACTGGCATTAATTCCTTTCATTTTAAGACTTTTGTCACCATTAATGCATTTACTCCATTCATTGCATGACCACGTGACAACCCACGTCATTTCATTAACTGTCAGTTTTTTGGACTCTGGGCTCCACACAATCCCACAGTCTTCATCTCATTTTTTGCATGAACTAGAATCCCCGGGATCCCTGGGTATTGATTAAATCCAAAGTAAGTTATTTTTTTTATTGCATTTTTAAGATTTGATATCAACTAACATATTTTTGAGGACAGGTGCGAAATGGTGGTGAAATCTCTGTAGCCTAGAAACTTATTATATCTTATTATTTGTATTAATAGTTGTTCGGTCTCGCAGGCTACCAACAACTCAAAGTTCAATATGTCTGAGGTATATTCCCCTCTTGATAGTTTGGAACTCTTGTCTACCTCAACAAGGGAGACCACTAAGACAAGGGCCAAGAAGGCACTAGAGAAGCTCTCACTCACCGCAAAATACTTGAGGGAGGGTGCCATCGTGGGATCCAAGGTGGATTCCAAATTGTAGCTTATCACTAACATAGAGGTCAGACCGTGGGCCGAATTGTAGGCCTGTTCAAAAAAATGTTCAGTCAATGTTCTGCCAGAGACAGTATAGCCAAGAATGTGGCCGCCTCTGACATCATCAAAGCTACTTGCTTCCTGTGCTCCGTGCAGTCCCTGAAGCTGATTCTTACACTGGCAGAGCACTACAACACAACCATCTGGGCTGTTATACTTGCTGCTTCCCTTCCAACGGGCTACCCAACACCCTTAGTGTCCCTCGACACTGCTACTTTTGCTTTGGGGCTGGGAATCCTCCAGTTCTCCAATTCTATTGTCATCTCCCGAGCTGCATCGCTGCAAGAGTTTGACAAAGTCCAATAGGTGGCTCAGTAGCACCTCAACACCCACTAGCTGAAGACACCAAAGAAAGATTATAGGAAGATGAAGCTGGAGATCCCCCGCACAGACTTTAAGGAAAGCATCCAAGCAGGGATCATCTTTTTATGCTCGATCTTTGGGGAATCATATGGCCAAGATTTTTTAGCATGGATGTACTACTTCTTGTACAACATCTCCACCAACGGGCAGAACTTTGACTTGGCAACTATTATTGCCAACCATGTGGACTTCCAATTAAATAAGGTTAGACAAACATTGAAGTTCCACATGAATTCATATGTTTTTTGGGTACTGGCACAATAGAGACCTGAAATCTAGGGTTTACAGATAGTGGGCATCCTTGGGACATGGCCCAGCCAGAGTGCTTTGTGGGATCATTTCCCCCAGATTCAATGGGAGGCCAACTTCCCCAATTTTTGTCAGGTAAACGATACTTTTATTTATTACAACATTTTGATACCCATTGGGGATGTTGGTTACCAGCTGTCAAAGGAGGCCATGGCCTTGGTGAGTTCATACGACCATTATTTTATTCAATTTCAACAACATTCTTATATTCAGGTGACCGGTTTCTCCGACAAGCCCTACTTATTGCCCAAACATTATGGGGATAGGATTATTTTGATGAAGTACTGTCAAAAAATTATTGAGGTCCATACATTTTATGGGGTTAAGAAGGTTACCACCATCCCCTTCACGATCACTTGCAGGAACTACACTTGCAGCCTTGCAGCGACCAAAGAAGCTGATAATGAATTAAAGAGTCTAGAGTTGGCAGAGTTCTACTTGGCACAGGTCAATTTTGTCCCACTGGGAAAAATAAATACGGCCTTACCCTGGGCGTCAGTGCCTCATGAGACTCACATTAAGGATTTTTGGGCAGATTGCCAAGATGACTTCAATGTTCGAAGTTGACATTATGAGAGGATGACCAAAGGAATGATGAAGTGCTTGGATCTTCGGACCTTCCCAAAGGACTTCTTAGATACCGGGCCTGTTGAGGACCCACAATATAAATCAAAAGGGATTGGAAAGATGGATCTTCCTTCGGTAGATTGGAACACCCTAAAAGTTTTGACAATTGAAGATATCACCAAGGATATGATAAATTAGAGTCATGAATATTTGTCATGGGTATGCATAAAGAGCACCCATCGAGATGGCCTAGTTTTGCAGGGATCCTCTTCCAGCTCTAAAATGGCTGGGAAGAGAAGGGATAAGGGGAAATCAAAAGAGAGCACCCCGGCCCAGGTCCTATCCTCGGTTGTAGCCCCCATAATAGAACAACTTCACGCCCAGCTTGTGTCATCTTGAAAGTTGGGTGAAACAATCAGTGCAGGGATTTCTCTTGGTCTCCCAGTCACTCTAGTGGGATATGCCCTTCCTATAGGCTCCCCTTCACTTGCAACAATTATGAGCTAGGCAGTGGAGACAGAGGATGAGAGTGTAACTATTTTAGATGTCGGGGTCCTGCTGCAAACAAGGAGGAAGAAACCAAGGGTAGATAATCCTCCAGTGAGCACAGATGCAAGCCCTGGAACATTAGACAATATTCTCATGGAGCTTATCCCTTCCTCCCCTGAAGTAGAAGATCATCCAGAGGCTTCCCCTCCCCATGATAGTTTTGATGATATCTTCTAGACCGAAGACTTGGTAAATCTGCAAGAAGATGTGGAGAGGGCGGTAGAAGAGATTGCCACACAGGAGGCAGAGAATGTCCCCGAGGAGGGGGAAAGGCAAGAAAAATAAGTTTCCCTAGAAGAAGAAGACCGGGAGAAAGAACAAGAGAGAAAATCAAGTGTGGAAGAAACACCAGTCCCAGGGACCAAGACAGAAGGAAGGAAGACACAAGATGAGCAACCGACTATGGATGGGGAAACCAGACCCTCAAGAACAACCATACCCCCATTCATCATTCTCCAAACACCTCTGGACACCATGGGTGATCAAGTACCCTAGAATATAACATTTGACAAGGTGGTCTGTGCAACACAAAAGTTAGATCCAGGTCAAACACCTTCGCCCCCTCTAGAAAATAGGCCCTCAGAGGAGAATGTCCCCGTAGAGAACGCTAAATAAAATTAGCAGTAGCAAGATGTGGGGGAGAACCCCAGGAATATGGACACAGATGCCACAGATGTGGGAGAAGCGGGAAACCCTGAAGATAAAGAAAAAGAATCCACAAAGACTACAAATGTCAGGGAAGCACAACAGACTCCTAAAGAGGACCCAAATGTCCAAGATGTAGCGATAAGGCCTTCCCCACCACCATAATGGCTGGTGGAGTCGAGAAAGAGAAAGGCACCAGTGGCAGAAAGAGTCCCCCTCTCTCTGGTTGAGATGATGGCCCAGAACCAAGAGGCTCTGAAGGCTAAGAAATCCCAGACCCTCCATACCCTTCAGACTGGTCCAGGAGGAGACACCATTGTGGTGGTAGTGGTGCCTTCCCCAGATGAAGAAGAGGTAGCAGTAAGAGCTATAGATTACATGATTGCAGAGGTACCTCTAGGGAGGAGAGATAAATAGAGAGAACTAGACCTGTTGAAAGAAGCCAACCAGGCAATTGAGGTGTGACATGATAAACAGAACTAGAAGCTAAAGGAGGCAAAAGAGACAAATGACAATCTCCTCAGGGTTCTCATAGAACTGGCACAACCATTGGATGCAATTCCTCTGGAGGCCTCCACATCCAGAATGCCGCTTCCATAGGGTGATATTGATGCACTCTAAATGATGAAAAAGAAAGCGCAGGTATTAGATGACTGGGTGATTGAGCAGGTAGGAGCCGTAAGACATTTTCTGACAGCCACACTCCCCGACCTCCACTAGGAAAGTAACATATTGGGCCAAGTGAACGACGTTGTTTCCCAGTGGGAGGGAGAGATAGAAAAATATGAGGAGTGAAAGAGTGAACTTGAAGAAATAATGAACTTCAAGGAAGATGTTGTCATGGAGACAGGAATTTTAGGGGAAGAAGATTTTGGGTACCTCCGGGCCCAACACTTCTACATGGTCTTAAAATTGAGACAAGCAAGCAACTGGTAGCGACCTTGAAGGGTAAAGTCCTGATAATTTAGAATTCTTTAAATTCATATGCGACATTTCTTACAAGGGTTTTGACATTTGACCCCTTTAGCACCAAGACATTTACTCTGGTGGATTTTGTTGTGAGAAAATTTGATGAAATAATGGAGTCGCAGTTCTGGACTCCCAGAGATTTTGATGGAGAAAAAATGTCGCGTCTCACCCAAATTGTGCTCCGGGCTCATGATGTAGCAAAGATGGATTTGGAATTCAAAGAAGGTGCCAGAGACGTGGCCAATCAGTTGGAGGAAGCCAATGAATGCCAGAACTATTTAAAGGAGATAGATGAAGAGGGAATTCTCCAGATTTTGGAGATATTTTGAAAATCTAAAGAACAGTAAAGTCTTTCGGTCTCTGGATGTTTCCGCCAGCAGTGCAAAGTTTTGAAGATTTGTTATTCTTTGAGCATAAGCTCCCAGACTCCAGAATTCTGGGTCCCAGTTTTGTATTCTTTTATAGCAATCTGCGTCAAGGTTCCTTGGAGCCGACTGATTGCTGTTAGCAATTAATAAAGATCAGAGTCCAGGTGATCAGACAAATGGGGATGGTTCTGACAAGATGTCTTCTTATTATCCTAAGGTGCCACTCCAACATTTACTACCTGACATGCCTCAAAGACAAGGATCCGCAATCAACATTAATGAGGTGTATGGCCTAAGTTACCGAAATAGAAAAATTTCTTCTATAAGTACCACAAACCTCTTCTCTTGGTCGATTCTTCTAGATTCGTCCCCTTTCTTCTTCTTCCATCTTGTCAGAGTTTTGTGCATCCCGAGATGATTGTAAGTGGTGTAGGTAGTACCAGCCATGGATAATGTATTTTATTCACCAAGTGTACATGTAAATTAGGTCAAAGTTTGTCTATAAATAATAAGACCAGTGCCATAACAAGGGTCAACAAAATTGATGATTTATCTATCCAAATAGCAATAGAAAATAGCAATTAGCATTTTTACTTTTAGTTTGTAGCTTAATACTCCTTTGGAGCCATGAATGTACTCGCCAGTGATGCTGGAACCATTTCAAGTTAATGAAAGAAGGAAGAACAACTTGTGGACATGTGTTATGTGTTGCTCTAATCTCCAAAGTTAGCGAATATATTTTGTGGTGTATGTTTTCCTATGTCTTTTTCTCTAGTGTTTTGCAGTTTAGTTACATGATCTTACTTCCCTTTGCTATTGAATATATATGAATCACTGATTCCTTGTGTATTTGGTATTTAGTGTAGTTTTCTTGCATTGGAGCATTATTGATGTTTGATTACATATTGCATGACTGTAAGTAGAAAAATTACTTTAACTCTGATCTATCTTTTGAGATTTCTTTGATTAATGAAAGATGCTTGCAGGAAACCCCACCCCCTTTTGAAATCCCTAGAATTGATGAGTAAAAACCATCTATCCCCTCAAACAATAGTCACCTACCCAACTTAGCTCCCCTGCACTGTCGAGACCCGACTACCAGGTGCTTGGAGGCTAGGATAATTAATTCTCTGATAAACCTCTATAGACAAAGTTGGCTGGTACCCCGGTACCCGGTGACAACTTATCTCTATTGGCGGAGCTGGTCACAAAGTCCCGTCAACACAAGGGTGCAAATGAATGTCGCTTTCTCCACCATTTAATGAATTGGAAACACACATTATTAGGTATTTGACTTGCAAAGGAAGATTTTCAAAATTTTATGCACATCATTTTAAGTTAGCTACATAAGGCATAATATTCTAGTGAATGTTCCTAATTTATTATATAATATGCTAAGTATTAGTGCTGAGGAAACCCAAAAGGGAAATGTAAATTCTCTCACCCACCATGCTCTAATCAAATTGCTAGTAGAGAAATCTCTTAGGGAAGTCTCTCCCTTAGCATGGTCAAAATTTGTCCAGCATAATACCTTGCAACCTCAAGTTGACCCTATTGAGCAACCTAACAATAATGATGTAGTACCCATTGAACCAATTGTTGAACATGACACCCAAGAAATAGAAACCAAAAATCTTCAAGAAAATATGCCTTCGCCTGCTCATTTGAGAAATGTACCTACTCCTTCCCAAAAGAAAGGAAAAAAAAAAGTAGGAGAAGGAATTTATGTTCTTGCAGCCGAACCACAAAACCCCACAACCTCAAAAAGGAAGAAAAGAAAATTGGCTCATGCAGCAGCTACTCCTGCAGTAGAGAGACCAAAGAAGGTTATCAAGAAAAAGGATGTGGAGGTTGAGGAAAGTCCTGTGCAAAGAATCTGAAGAATGAGATGACAACTTCCTAAAGTGTCCTCAGAAAGATAATCTATTTCTCCCAAACAATCTGATAGAGAACCCCATGTGCAAATTGTTCCAGATGATTCCCCAAATCAGTCTGAAATTCCATACATTTCTCAAAATCCAAAAGAGGAATGTGATGATGAACCTAATTTATGTCAAAATAACCCCTAAAAGAGCCATCAGAATATCTCAGAGAGAAATGAGGAAGAAGTTTCAATACCTCATTAGTCAACCTACTCAACGAATGCCCCAGTCCCTTATAAAAGAACCTGGTTTACCAGCTACTTACAACAAGCATGGAAAGAACAGAGGAGGCAAAGCAATCAGGTAGAAGAATGTGGTCCACCCACTCTACAATAAATTCTCTTTGGTTTATACAATAAATATGTTTTTACAACAACCATATGGAAAGAGGAGAAGAAGAAAATGTAGAAGGTAATAACAGACCAAAATGGGGAGATAAAAGATTTCAAAGAACAATTGGCAAGACAAAAGAAAAAGATGGATCATGCCCTGAAGTTGGCTGATCAAATAATCACTTGCAAGCCACCTCCTAGGTTTTATGCTATCTATGATGACATGTAATTGATTGAATGTTTGAAGATGTTAAGTTGATCACCGAAATGTAGAAAGAGAATGCAAGACATTAAATCAGCTAATGGATTGTATTGTCATTGATGCCAACTTAATATAATATAATCAGTTATAATCAAAGTGTCAAAGACTTCAGAGAATTAGAGAGAGAAAGATAATGCTTTTAGTAATGCATAAAAGACAAGAATTCACTAAGTGACTTCAAACACCACCGACTAGTGGAACTTGATGGACAGATATAACTGAAAGTTAAGTCATAGTAATGCCCGAGCAAAGAAACTAACGAGCATTACCAAAGAGAAGAATCACAAGCATTACCGATAGCTAGAATTACACTGTTGACAGACGAGCAAAACCTTGCAGTGAAGCCTGAAGGAAAGAAAAACCCAGTGGAAAGACAACCCCGATGGAGTAGCCTGAGGAGAATTGAAGTGTTGACCGAAGCTATCAAAGAGTTAAAACACCGAAGTTAACTGGAGTTCTAAAATGACAAAATATCTACCTGGCAGAGCTAAATATAGAATTAACTGGTTGTTATCATTGTTTTAATCGACAAGTTAAAGCCAGAGATAAGTAAAAGATTTAAAGCTATTTTATCTAGTTGGAAAGAATATTTTTGTGAGATAAAACATGAGTTATACTTTAAATAAAGTTTGGCTAAGATTGCGGATCACGCCAAGAACAAGAAAATCAAGAATAGAGAAACAATGATATCATGTCTATAAAGAGACAACTTAATTTATTATGAATTAAGGGGAGTGAATGAAAAAGAGGATTTTAGAGAGAAAATGATGAACAACAACTTCATAGAGTCCTGATCAATCAATCTGAGGAAAGAGCTAAAGATTTCTGCAAACACCGAGCAACAGAGCACAACATCACCAAGCAGAAACTGGAGAGAATGAAAAAGATAAGTAAAAGATTTAAAGCTATTTTATCCAGTTGGCAAGAATATTTCTACGAGATAAAACATGAGTTATACTTTAAATAAAGATTGGCTAAGATTGTGGATCACGCCAAGAGAAAGAAAATCAAGAACAGAGAAACAATGATATCATGTCTATAAAGAGACAACTTAATTCATTATGAATTAAGGGGAGTGAATGAAAAAGAGGATGCTGGAGAGAAAATGATGAAGAACAACTTCATAG
>MU224516.1:2616410-2657500 GCA_018584345.1 Thuja plicata
AAGAAGCATCTCCGAAGCATGTCTGAAAACTCTGTCAGAAGATACTGCTGGAACCCCCACTGAAGTGCATGACCAGGTAGAGAAGAAAAATGTCTGAAGAGCTGATCAATCGAACCAGGAAGCAATATAACCAACAGGTGAACCCCCCCATAATGCTGAATTGGGAGAGGTGACAGGAACACTGAAATGCAGTACCAGAAACAGCTGTAGAAGAAGAACTAGGAACACCAACAGTGCAACAAAAGCACACACACAGGATAAAGGGTGGTGTCACAGACACACTACATGGGCTAATGTCATGGAAGGTACACTCACTTGACAAAGGTGGATGTGCCTAAAGCGGCATAAACATCGTAACCCCCCATGGCACTTTATAACACAGTGCGAGTACATCAACCGAACAAGGTGTACAAGATCCAAAAATACAGAAGTAGGCACTTTATCTCAGTGCATTTATAGAAAAAAATGCATCTGAATGAGCATGCAAGCTCAGAAGTCAGAAAGAAGAGTGAGCTATGAACTCAGAAGAAGAGATCCCAAGACCTGTAGAACCAAGCAATCCACCAGAGTGCATAAACTGCAAAACTCAGAAGAGTGAAAATCTAGAGAAAAATCTGGAAAAATAACCTCTGCCACTGAATAGCACACTGAACCAGCTTTCCGACGATATCTTGTTTGCCAAAAAAGGAGTTCGGATGAGCCAGATATGACTCCCGGAAGGCAAAACAAAACATCAGACTTCAACAGAAAAAAATGTTATTTAAACAGTAAACCCAAAAAACCAAATCACCATAGTCAAAAAGAGCTCGGAAAGAGCTTTCCGACGATATAAAGAAGTCCAAAAAAGACCTTCGTATGCTCCCTATAGAGCGAAAAAGGTGAAAAGGGCTCAAAATTGCTCCAAAAGGGCCAACAAAAGCCCCAGGGGCTAAAAAAATAGGCCCCCGGGCGCATGGCGCGCTCCGGGGGCTGGGCCAAAGCCCTCGGTTCACCATATGACCACGCGGTTAGTGTTTAAAGCCCGCGGGGGCTGCCAAAATTCTCGCAACCCGTCGGAGCGGAGCTGGGGCGGCGAAACCTTGGCGGAGCGGAGTAAATAGCGGAGAAACCTGAGCGGGGCGGTGCAAACAGGAAAGCCGGTGGGCAGGCGGCGGAGGAGCCGGCGGAGTGGGGGGCCGCTGGCGATAGCAGGAGCCGGCAGGGCAACAGGGGCCGGCGGCGGCTGGAGGGCGGGAAAACCCGGGCGGCGGGGGCCGCTGAAAAGGAGGCGGCGGAGCCTGAGCGCGGGCGGCCAGAGGTGCAAGGGTGGCTGCTGGGCGGCGCCCGTTTAATAACAAGCCCGCGGTATTAAAAATACTGAAAACCATATAAACTATGGTTTTTTAAAAAAAAATTTTGATTTTTTTTCAACTAGCCTCGTTTTGCGTGCCCGTACGGCCCTTAGGAGGGCGAAAAAATTCTCCAGATGCCCCGGTGTCCAAATCAGACAAGCTTTATATGGATTCTGAGTTTTTTGGGCCTTCTGGACGCAATGGAAGTGTCCGTTTGGGCCCAAAATGCCTCCAAAAATAGAGACCCCCCAGAACCACTAAAAGAAGCCGAAAAAGCTTCTGAAACCCTCTGTGCTTGAATAAAACAGGAACAACGAACAACAGATCAGCTCTGATACCATGTTAGATTTGCTGAACTGCAAATCTTCCCAAGAACACCTAAATGCAAAGACTGCTACAAGAATGAAGACAAAAGAGAGAAAGCTATGGCGGCCGATAGGCCAGAGACTGCAAAAACATGTTGACAGAAAAAGGCTTTTATATTCAACAATGAATTACAAAAATACAATCTCCTTATGAAATACAAAGCGGTGAATCTTTATAAAGGATACCGAAACCCTAAAAGGGAAACTACTAGGAATTGGAAACTTTCCTAAGTCTAACTTAAGCAAAGAGTAGATAAACTAATAATTAACTAATTTAATTATTAGTAATACTCGACTACTCTAACAGTTAGGTCAACCTGATTAAAGGATTTGAACTGATACAATGGTTAGAAAGTAATCAGCAGGTGTGATCTGATACATACAACTTACTTTGCAAATCCAGATCCAATTTCAGCTCTAATTCTAATTCACTTAGTGGCCTCTATGTCCATCTCAAACTTCAGATCTGCTTGGAAATCCATCAAGAAATCTCTCCACTTCTCTGTTCAGCCTTCTCTACTAGGTTTTTCCAATCAGTCAATTAACCATGGAATACTCTTGCATACAACTTCTCCTTACTCTCAGATGCTATAAAAATAACCACAGTAGGTTATATTATACCTCTTCATCTAGGTCAGATAGATATTTTGCCGCTTAATCAAGATCGTAGATCTTAGGGTAGGCCAGATCCAACAGATATTTCCATCATTACATTTAATTTACTTCTCCAATACAGTCATTAATTAAACATTGAATCCATGTGTTAATAACAGTTTCCTGTGCATTAAATGAGTGTGGACCAATCTTAATTAACAATGCATATCCCAATAAAATCAACTATGTCGGCCAGAGATCTCAAATCTTATCAATTACTAAAATACTATTGCTCGACTTTCTCTGTCTCCCTCAGCATTTCAATGGCACTCAAAATCATCTTTTCTTTGCTTGGCATCACCTTTCGCTTTGCTCGGCATCGACTTTGATTTGCTTGGCATCGACCTTCCAGTGAATTGTCAGTGAAAGATAAACAACAAATCAGTTTGCCAAAGTGCCAAACGATCAAGTACCCTGGTGTATACTCATAAATCAACCATTTCCTTGGTCTTCTTGTTATCCTATTCTTCAAATATTCAATAATCAACAGATATGGTACTCAAACATACAACAATAGTCTCACCAGTTAAGGTTTGACATCAATGACAAAATAACAATTGTCTACATTGTAGCAATCTTTCATTTGTGATAGTTATAATATGAGAGATTGATGAAACTGTTATATTTCATATTCTATTAGCAATAATAAAGTGTGATAATGTAGTGTGTTGCTATCAATGCCAAAGGGAGATATTGATGACATGTAACTGATTGAATGATTAAAGATGTTAAGTTGATCACCGAAATGCAAAAAGATAATGCAATACATTAAATCAGTTAATGGATTGTATTGTCATTGATGTCAACTTGATATAATCTAATCAGTTATAATCAAAGTGTCAAAGACTTTAGAGAATCAAAGAGAGAAAGATTATGCTTTCAGTAATGCATACAAGACAAGAATTCACTAAGTGACTTCAAACACCAATGGCTAGTTGAACTTGACAGACAAAGATAATCAAAAGTTAAGTTACAGTGATGCCCAAGCAAATAAACTGACAAACATTACCAAAGAGTAGAATCACAAGCATTACTGACGACCAAAATTATAGTGTTGATTGACAAGAAGAAACTTGCAGTGAAGCCTAAAGGACAAACAACCCCGACAGAAAGACAACCCCGACGGAGTACCCCGAGGAGAACTGAAGTGTTGACAGAAGCTATCAAAAATTTAAAACACTAAAGTTAACTGGAGTTCAGAAATGAAAAAATATCTAGCTGGTAGAGCTGAATATAGAATTAGTTTGTTGTAATCATTTTTTAATCGACAAGTTAAATCCAGAGATAAGTAAAAGATTTAAATCTGTTTTATCCAGTTGGCAAGAAGATTTCTACAAGATAAAATAGGAGTTATGCTTTAAATCAAGATTGGCTAAGATTGCGGATCACACCAAGAATAAGAAAATCAAGAAGAGAGAAACGATGATATCATGTATATAAAGAGACAACTTAATTCATTATGAATTAAGAGGAGTGAATGAAAAAGAGGATGCTGGAGAGAAAATGATGAAGAACAACTTCATACAGTCTTGATCAATGAAGCTGGGGAAAGAGCTAAATATTTCCGTGGACATCGAGCAGCAAAGCACAACATCACCAAGAAGAAACTAAAAGTGGAGCAAAGGTATTGAAAATATATATTGATCAGAATGGTTCAAATGATTTTACAATAGATCTGAAAATCTACAAGTGTAAGTTGTATATGTGAATAGATAATTTACTGTTTCAGTTTAACCATTGATTCAGGAAGTCTCTTAATCGAGAAGGATTTGAAGATCCTTTCTATATTGAGATACATCCCAAGGAGTATCAAAAAGTTTGATCATGAAGATAGCATGAGATGACATATACCATTTGACAAACTACACTAGGTTTGATGAGGCTTTCATTGTATCTTTGTTGTGGTAGAGAATGCCCATAATAGTACACTCCATTTCATCCATTATGTTCTTCATTTCTTCTAGGTTGTTCAGATTCTGGGTGGAATTACCCTCTTTTCTACCTTTTTCCATCTTCTCTTGGAGAATGACATTCATAGCCTCCAGCTTCCTGCATTTTAGAATAAGTCTTGTTGGCTTGCATTGGTTGAAGTGATTGGATTGCATGATTTTCATTTAACGTATTGGTGTTCTTCATTTGGTCATAGACAAACTGATGTTGTAACATGATACAAAGGTTTAGAACATGATTAGTGGATTTGAGCATGTTCATGGTGTTGATATGGATCACTATAATGTATTGGCTAACATTCAATCGATTGCATTGAGGATTGAATTGTAATTTATTATTTATTTGTAATTAGGTCCTTGTCCGACCTAGTTGAGATGAGTTGGTGAATTGTATATATTAATGTAATCATTTGATATTGTGAAATATGATGAAGTGTGTCAGAGACATACCAATGTGTGGACAAAAGATATACATGATTTTGTATGAAGAGGTATGAGTGGAATCTAAAATAAGTTAGAGATATGTGTGCTTCATTGGAACTATTTTGGCATAACAGATGCTATCAATCAGTTCATGTGTTGGAGTGCAAGTAATCATTGATATATAATCATATTATATTATAAGGAAGTGAGCCTTGTTGTAATTGTTACTGAGTGGTGAGATTTAGGAAGTGTGCCCGAAGCATGTGCATTCCCCTTTTGTAATACTCCTAACAAGGTGCATTATTTATCACTAAGTGCACTCATCTTGTGGGTTCCATCTCCATCATAGTTTTTCCCCTAACAGGGTTTCTACTTAAAAAAAACTTGGTGTTATGTGTTACTATTGTGTTGAGATCTTGCTTTCACATTTATCATTCAGATCTATGATTAAAGTTTTATGAGTTACTGGAACAACTTATTCACCCCCCCTCTCAGTTGTGTGTGTGCTTCTTAAGGTCTAACAAATATTACATTAAGAGAGATGAAGATTTAGGAAAGTTTAATCCTAGAAGTGATAAAGCAATAGTTCTTGGTTATTCTACAAAGAGAAAAACATACAAATTTTCCAATCATAGAATGAAAAAGATAATTGTGAGTGCTAATGTAAAAGTGTATGAAAGTTTTAAGAAACTAGTTAGATCTTGTAGTTATGAATCAGATGAAGAAGAAGGAAGTCAGATTGTGCAAGCATAGAATAAGAATTAGAATTAGAATGGATCGGTAGAACATAATGAATAAGTTTGAAATGAGGAAGAGTTGGAAACACAAGAGTCTACTAAAAATGAAAATCTCAAGACTCGAAGGTATGTAAAGCTAAATCATTTATAGAATCAAATTATTAGTGATATAAACATAGGTGTTCAGACTAGAGGAAGAATCGCTAGAATTTTTTTTTTTGATTTCTAAGATTGAACCTAAAGATGTTGATGAAGCATGCAAAGATGAAAATTGGTTCAAAGCTATGGAAGAAGAATTGGAACAAATTGAAAAGAATAATACATGGATCCCTGTTCCTAGAATAATAGGGTTGGCTCTTCACCGAGCTCACTTCAGAAGAGTGAAAATTTTGGGTTACCGATCCCAAGTGGTGTTTCCCTTAACATGGTTTCCACGTTAAAAATCCATGTGTCAATGTGTCAGTGTGTCTATGAGTCCTTACTTTAGTATTTTGCATTACACATAACTAATCTGGATTGATCGATATACACTAAGCTATTTACTATTTTTCAATAAATGAAAGACTGCTATTCGGTAAACATTAAGAATAAGGTTTAACAGAGCACTCTGAGTAGTAGTTATTTGATAAGTATATTTGAAGGCATACATATTGTAGGAATGAAGATAACTAGAGGCCTTATATGGTGGTACTAAGTTTTTGGGTTGATTAATTGAAATATTTTTGAGGCCACTGATTCACCCCCCTCTTAGTTATTTCTAACAATATATTTGAAAGAACATTTCCTTTTGTTCCAACTAATGATGACCTTGAAAGACATAGAATCTGAGTTTAAAATGACACAGGAATTTTATGGCCTATATCAGTCTCTTCTTTCATGGCAGAAAAACTTACTTTGTGAATTGTACTTACATAACTTCATTATCCCTGCATAAATTGAATGAAACCCTTTACTCTATATAGGGGATATACACTTGAGGGAATTAATGTCTAGGATGCATAATGAGGCAAAATATGATAGAAAAGTGGAAAACTATAGAGATCAGGAGAAGTCAGAACCCTTTCCATTAAAGGCAGAAAGAAGCAAACCTAATGTGCTCCTCAGGGATTAATATAGTCTAACCTATGGAAAAATAAAAGTGGAAACAAAGAGGAAAATAGTTGATATCAGAACAGAGGTCTATGCAGAGTATGAGGGAATGTCTTACTTTGTTTTTCAAAGAGCCCTGGCTGGTGCTAGAAGCAGATGGAGTAGACTGCCATAAGTATTTAAGCAATCAGAGCCACACAACACTATCAACCTCGAGGAAACTATTCACAGAGCACCAAAATATATCCAGATAGGTAGGTAGATCAAACAGGAGCTCTAGTGTCCACTTACCATGCATCCACCTATGCTTCTATGGCCTCTTTATGACACCAATGCTACAAGGCTTGATCGACTGCAGGAGGACCATAGGATGGATGTCTGGGAAAGGAGAAGAGGTTTCTACTACACTTTCAAAATCCAGAGAAGAGGAAAGATAGAGACTGGAGAATTCTGAGGAATTGCAAGGAGATGCAATGCTTGAGGACAAGCATTATACTTACTAGGGGGCAGATGGTGAGACAATTTATTGTCTCTATTTTATGTTGATCTTGATACACTCTGTTTTAAGCATTATCAAGACATTTGAGGACCTATAACTATTTAAACTTGCGTTAAAGTATAGTTATAACCATCAATCCTATGGGTAGCTAGTTATGTCATGTTTTGACAATATTATATATATATTTTAGTACTTCATATAGCTACCAGAATGTGTGTTCTAATATTTGGATTGATTTGACTAGTTTTACTTGTATACATTTTCACATGCTAACTAACTTGCCAGGAAGAAGGAGCAGTTTGAGAGTGGTCGACAACATTGAAGAAGAAACATTGAAATCTAGCTACGACAAGGAAATAATCATGGCACCGAAAGACATAGATGCTACATTGGAGGATCCACCATACCAGAGAATATAGGAGTATAGCTCTGCTATATTTCCTCAGTTCTCATTATCCTGTTGAATCGGTTGTCCAAACTTTATTGCATATGTCGTGGGCTGTTATGCTCCCTTTTTCTTATATGGAGAGATTTAAGTTAGAAATTATCTTTTTGTTTTGAATAAGTATTGATCCTCTATTTATAGGGATTTTATTGTTAGTTTGGAGTTCAAAGTTTTTGGAAATATATTGTTGTATCTTTCACAACAAGTTTCTTTTCCAGTTCTGTGTATTGTTCCTATGTAATCAGTTTCTGAAATATAATGAAGTGATTTCAGTTTATCTTCTATGTTAGTAGTTAGAAGAAGCCAACCAAGGGGGCCCACTTGGGAGGTGAATTAGATTAGAGTAGAGTAGATTTACTTTCAACATTTACTACATTTCAAATAGGAGTTTACTGTTTCATTCCTGCAATATTGGATTCATGTATGTTCCTGCAGCACTTGCACAGATAGTTATAGTGAATACTATGGATTAATAGAATAGATTTAAGTTAAGTTTGTAGTTTTTCAGCATTAGTTCCATTAAGTATTCAAGAGTGTTTCTTTCCTGCAACAATAGAATAGGTTCCTTTCATGCATTTTTACTTAATGCAGCATAGGTAGTATGGCTCTCTGAGAAACTTAGTGCAAATATCGTGCTGTCCCGTTTCAAGTATACGTCCCTGGGTTGAAAATTTAAATGCACCTCATGGTGGGAAAAGTAATCCTTAGTTTGAATATACTATTACTAGGAGAGGCTTTGGAACTATTACTAGTACCTATTGTGAGGTGGTTCACCACTGTCCAAAAAATTAACCAAGGTTTTGAGATTGGTGGTTGAGGCTTTCATGCTATCTTTGTTGTGGTAGAGAATACCCATAATAGTACACTCCATTTCATCCATTATGTTCTTCATTTCTTCTAGGTTGTTCAGATTCTGGGTGGAATTACCCTCTTTGCTACCTTTTTCCATCTTCTCTTGGAGAATGACATTCATAGCCTCCAGCTTCCTGCATTTCAGAATAAGTCTTGTTGGCTTGCATTGGTTGAAGTGATTGGATTGCATGATTTTCATTTAACGTATTGGTGTTCTTCATTTGGTCATAACCAAACTGATGTTGTAATGTGATACAAAGCTTTAGAACATGATTAGTGGATTTGAGCGTGTTCGAGGTGTTGATATGGATCACTATAATGTCTTGGCTAACATTCAATCGATTGCATTGAGGATTGAATTGTAATTTATTATTTGTTTGTAATTAGGTCCTTGTCTGACCTAGTTGAGATGAGTTGGTGAATTGTATATATTAATGTAATCATTTGATATTGTGAAATATGATGAAGTGTGTCAGAGACATACCAATGTGTGGACAAAAGATATACATGATTTTTTATGAAGAGGTATGAGTGGAATCTAAAATAAGTTAGAGATATGTGTGCTTCATTGGAACTATTTTGGCATAACAGATGCTATCAATCAGTTCATGTGTTGGAGTGCAAGTAATCATTGATATATAATCATATTATATTATAAGGAAGTGAGCCTTGTTGTAATTGTTACTGAGTGGTGAGATTTAGGAAGTGTGCCCGAAGCATGTGCATTCCCCTTTTGTAATACTCCTAACAAGGTGCATTATTTATCACTAAGTGCACTCATCTTGTGGGTTCCATCTCCATCATAGTTTTTCCCCTAACAGGGTTTCTACTTAAAAAAAACTTGGTGTTATGTGTTACTATTGTGTTGAGATCTTGCTTTCACATTTATCATTCAGATCTATGATTAAAGTTTTATGAGTTACTGGAACAACTTATTCACCCCCCCTCTCAGTTGTGTGTGTGCTTCTTAAGGTCTAACAAATATTACATTAAGAGAGATGAAGATTTAGGAAAGTTTAATCCTAGAAGTGATAAAGCAATAGTTCTTGGTTATTCTACAAAGAGAAAAACATACAAATTTTCCAATCATAGAATGAAAAAGATAATTGTGAGTGCTAATGTAAAAGTGTATGAAAGTTTTAAGAAACTAGTTAGATCTTGTAGTTATGAATCAGATGAAGAAGAAGGAAGTCAGATTGTGCAAGCATAGAATAAGAATTAGAATTAGAATGGATCGGTAGAACATAATGAATAAGTTTGAAATGAGGAAGAGTTGGAAACACAAGAGTCTACTAAAAATGAAAATCTCAAGACTCGAAGGTATGTAAAGCTAAATCATTTATAGAATCAAATTATTAGTGATATAAACATAGGTGTTCAGACTAGAGGAAGAATCGCTAGAAATATTTTTTTCTGATTTCTAAGATTGAACCTAAAGATGTTGATGAAGAATGCAAAGATGAAAATTGGTTCAAAGATATGGAAGAAGAATTGGAACAAATTGAAAAGAATAATACATGGATCCTTGTTCCTAGACCCATGGACAAGAATGTGATTGGTACTAAATGGGTATTCATAAAAAAATTGAATGAGGATGGTGAAGTGATTTGGAACAAAGACAAACTTTTTTGTAAGAGATTTTCTCAGATGGAAGGTATTTATTTTGAGGAGACTTTTTCTCCTGTTGCTAGAATTGAAGCCATTAGAATGTTTCTTGCATATACTACTTACAATTTTTTTAAAGTATATTAGATGGATGTTAAGTTTTCATTCTTGAATGGAGAGTTGGAAGAATTCTAAATTTAGCAACCAGATGGATTTTACTTGACTGATAAAGATGACATGGTTTGCCAATTGAAGAATGCTTTATATGGAATAAACAAAGCTACTAGAACCTAGTATGTGTTGTTGATCTCCAAGTTTTGTTGTCTATTAGTGTCATACACTTAGTCATAATCAAGGTAGGTAGGTCGGTCATCACTGTGACCGAGCCATACCACTAAGGCCGAGCAATGTAAATGACTTGTATAATATTATGTATTGACTGAGTAGTAGTAACTACTGAGAAAGTTGAAGGTCACTGAGTACTCAATAGTTGTCGAGTAGAATGATTGTAGAGTTGCATAGGAGAGTTAGTGCCGAGTGACAACATATGGATATGCTGAATGAGACAATTTTTGTATGTGTTTGGAATGGAACAAACACCTAGATAAACCATTTTGGCCGGATTCTATGAATCACTTAATGATCATTCACATATATTTAATGCATTAATTACACATTATTTTTGAGATCATGGATCAATGTGTAAGTCATGGAACCAATAAAAATTAGGGATGCCTAAGTGGAAAAATGTGATGAATCTAGATCATTGATCTTGATCTAGATGTTTCATCACTGATCGATATATGGAATGCTTCAAACCCTATTGTATGTGGATGCGGATGTGAAGAGAAGAGATCGGGTGTGTATGTATGTTTTGCATATCTGAAGCATAGATCAGGTAGAGTGATCGAGCATAGTAGTGAAGGAAAATAAAGAGATATATCAGATTGAGATATCAGTTAAGAGTTGGAAAGAGGAGATCCATTACCAACATTTGTAGTGCAGACCAAAGGATCAGGTACTGATACATTCTAGCAAGTGAATGAGGGTAAATCTCTTAACAGAGTGGTCCTAACAAGCCTTTGTAAATCTCTTAACAAAGTGCTTACTTAGTTGTAAGTTTTAAGTCCTTTAACAAGGTAGATTGTATAAGTCTATAAGCTCTTAATAGAGAAGAACCCTCACAGGGTAGATCATCAGAAGTGATCAAACTTTGTAGCCCTAACATGTACACTTTATTACTGCAGTAGTGAAGATTTGTGGGTTTCATCCCAACCCCAGTTTTACCTTCAAGGGTTTCTGGGTTACCAAATCTTTGTGTTATGTGATCATTATGGATATGATTACATGTTAGATCTGTTACAGAATTTCAATTTATGTTTATGAATACACGTTGAATCAGAAGTGTAAAATTTTTGTAGATCTGATTCACCCCCCTCTCAGTATATTTCTTTCCCATATTAGACTTCCAATAATTGGTATCAGAGCATTTTTCTCTTAAAGGAAGTCTAACCACTTGAGAGTTAAGATCTTAGAGATGGAGGTTTATAAGTTGGGAAAATTCATTCACTATCAAAAGATTGACATCTAGCTGGCACCGCAGGATCTTGAAACAACAAGAGAAGAACTGGGGAACTCCTTAAAGGCTAGGAAAGAATTGGCAACTCAGCTAAATGACACTTCATATAAAGAAGAAGACACTGAAGGTCTATTTGACAATTAAGATTCTAAATAAAGTAATACAACAATTGCAGATCTATTGGAGAAGAACAACACACTGAAAGAACAAGTCAAAAGTCTAAAGATAAAACAATAAACTCAATCAATAACACTATGTGAGGTGATTGATCAGAAGAAGAAAGTTGAGGAAGATGAGACAATGTCAGAAGAAGACAAGAGATAGATGGATACTAGAATTGATGAAAGGAAAAGTGATGTGTAGAAGCTCACAAACAATTAGTTGGACATGGTAAACCAACTGTTATTTGCAAATCAAGAGGTAAAAAGAAAAGACATTGAAATTACATATCTGAGATCTGAGAACACTCAACTAAAAAATGAGTCTAAACCTGAAAGATAACTCATTGAGAGAATAAATAAATTGAATGAAGCCTTGAGATACTTTGAGGAACTGATGAGATCACCATGAAGGAATAATGACACCTCTAGACTTGGACATACCAAGCACCTGTCATCCACTGAAGAAGGAGTATCATCAAAGAGTGGAGAACAGAGGAATGTAAAGCTAAAGCATAGAAAACCTACATGTCATCATTGTGGGAAACTAGGTTATGCAAAAAACATTTTCCGAGGCAAGAATGGTAAGTCCAATCCAAAACCTAAATTTAATGGATATTGCTTAAATTGTAAAAAGAATAGACATCAGGCACATGAATGCAGGTCAAAGACTAGCAATACACCTACTACACCTAGATTCCAAGGACATTGCTAAAATTTCTAGAAGTTTGGTCATAGAACCCAAGATTGCAGATCCAATGAAAAATCCAAATGGACATCCAAGAAAAAAGGCAATGCACCGAGGAAAGGTAACACATTTAATTTGGATTACAATACAAGGCATAGTTGTGGTGCAGGAGCACCTAGGACATCTCTAAGGTCCTTAGTATTGTTTTTGGCTTGTACTGACCCTAGCCTAGTCAAGAGTGTTTTGAGAGACCTTATAAGGTCTTGTGTGTGTGTTTTAAGGGGATCTAGGTTATCCTTAATCTAGCCTAGTAGTGTTTTGTTGTTAAGGAGTAGTTTTGGTTTTAGGTCTCTTTGAGGCTTAAACTTGGGATTTTGGGTAAAAAGATTGAAATGTAAGGGAAATGATGTAATTAAGATTAAAATGGATTATGTAATGGTTTTACACCATTTTATAATTATTAGAGGTGATTTGATTAAGTTAGAAGGCAAAATGCAAAAGTTGTCAAAATGTTGTCATGACAACTTTTGCAAATTTTGCAAAGTTGCATGACAACTTTGTCTCCACGAAGGCAAAATATTTGTTATAGGGAATGGTCAATATCCTAACCACCTTCACCTAATATTTAAAGGTATAAAATCCACAAGAAGCCCAAATCCTGAGGTTGGACGTTTTTTGTTGAATGAAATACAAGTACACTTCTTTTGCATGTATCTCTAGTGTTTCTTAGACAGTTTGAGAATTTTGTTTTACTAGTAATTTTGAAGGATTGAATCCAAAATTTTAGTGTGGGATTCATGTAATTAGGGTAGTTTCCTTTTATTTTGTATATTTTTGAAGTTTCTTTCTGTTCATTAGTTAGTTTTTTGTAAATTCTTTTGTAAATAAGCCAGTCTTTGTCTTTTCCAGGACTGTGTGCATAAAAATGGCTCCCACATGAAACCCCACCATGGAATCATCATGGGCTTGAGGTAAATGTTAGGGGAGCCTATTTAAAGTGTACATATGGGAGGAGAAGGCCTATAACTAAGCTTTTCTATTTTTGTGAGCAAGCCCTAGTTGAGTCCAGAGCAACCTGACTAGGTGTTTGCCAGTGTCTTTTGGTGTTTGAATGCACGGGTTTGATTGAAATGATGGATCCAATTATATGTTGGGAGTCTTTGGAGTTTTTTAGATATCCCTGGAGAATATCATCTCTTGACCAATCCATCTGAACACATTTTGAGGCATAAATCAGTTGACTGGTTCTTGAGAAGCCAATTAGCCTTAGCAACCCTTAAATATAGGGATCACTTGTACGGATGCCTTGGGGAGATGAGAAATAAAGAATATTGTGTAATTACATAAAGGGTGTCAGAATCATACATCAGTTTATGGGATTTTTTGGGAAAATTTTCAAAGTTTGAGCAAAAACTAGTGAAATAGGGCTAGTAGACCTAATAGGCCTAAAAGACAAGATTGCATCAAAATCGTGGAATTGATATTGGAGGTTTTAAAACCCTAATACAAAGGGATCAAGTGAAGTTAAAAGAAGGTTTTAGAAAGTGATTGAACACCTTGCAAACACTGAAAAGGTGAAGTGAACAAGAAATGCTCTTGGATGGATCCAAGAAGGAGGTAGGAAGTGAAGATTGTATCAGTGATAGTTAACACTAGTGAAGCACATTTGGATGCCACCTTTTGGAGGGGCATTGGAGAAGTCCTAAATAAATTAGAAGAGGTATTGAAATATCCTATGAGTTAGGGTTAGGGTATTGAAGGAATTGGGAATAGAGAGGATTCTAATTGGCTTGTGCAAGAACACTAGAGAGTATCTATCAGATCCTATAAGATTAGGCTTGTGGGTGGATGTTTCAACTAGAAGAGTCAGTTGGAGAAGAAAAATGGTGACTAATGCTGAATTGGATAAGAAGGTGGATGAGAAAGAAGTAGAAAATAGATTTCTTAGGGAAAGATTGGCTCAATTGGAGTAGAATTTGGATCAAGTGGATGAAAATACTAAGGAAGTTAGAGACAAGGTAGAAGGAAAGCACAAAGAAGTATCCCTAGAGGATGAGGTCTCTGAACCAAACCCTGTCCTAAATGAAGAACCCTTTTTGAAAGCATTAAAAGCCCTAAGTGGGAAGGCACTAGAGGGTATTCCCATCTTTGATGGGAAAATGAAACCAGAGGTAGTATTAGATTGGATTGAAGGGCTTGAAAACCACTTTGAGTGTGATGGAATAACTAAAGTCCAAAAAGTGAAAGTGGAAAAAGCAAGACTTAGGGGCTCTGCTCTCACTTGGTGGAAATTCATTCAAGATGAGAGGGAGAAATAAGGGAAGAAGACTATAGCTACATGGAAGGAAATGATGGCTAAGATTAGAGAAGCATATGTTCCAGAGGATTATGAAATCCAGTTGCACATGAAGAGGCTGGGCCTTAGACACAAAGAGTTAGATGTAAACTCTTAAATAGAGGAGTTTCAAAGACTATGTATGAGGTCTAGAGTTCCATAGGATGAGAGTGTGAAAGTATTCATATATCTAAATGGATTAAGGTGGACTATACAAGATGAGCTTAGTCTCCTAACCCCTACCATAGTACAAAGATGCCACCAATTGGCTATTAAGGTGGAAGAAAAGCTGAAGAAGAAACAAGATTCAAGCAGTAATAGAGGTAGAGGAAGATGAAGAGATGGAAGAGGCCATAGAGGAGGTTATGGTGGTAGGAATGCAAAACCAAAGACACAAGGTGAAACCAAGTTGACAGAGAAAAATGAAGGAAGCTCAAGTAGAGGAGGTTTCAATAGAGGAAGAGGCTCCAACAACAATTGGAGAGGAATAAATAGTGGACAAGGGAGAGGTTCATAATTTTCAAGCATGAAGTGTTACCACTAAAACCAGTTAGGACATCCTTCTTATAGGTGTACAGAGAAGGGGTCTACATCCCAAGGGAGTGACAAAAGATTAAATTATTTTCAAGAAGAGTCAAGCACCAGTAAACATACAAAAGTACCCTTAGAATCTGAAGAAGGGGAGAACTTGATGATTAGAAGGACACTGATTAAAGAGCCAATGAGAGAAGAACCCAGTCAGAGAAGAGAACTATTTAGGATGAAGCGTAAAATCATGGGAAAAGTTTGCAAAGTCATTATTAATTCAGGATCAACTGACAATATTATGTCAGAGGAGGCAGTTGCTAACTCAAACTGAAAACGATTCCTCATAACAATCCATACAGAGTCACTTGGTTGAACAAGGGACAACACGTCTTAGTTAATGAACAAGCATGGGTGGAATTCTCTATTGGGAGATATAAGGATAGAGTACTTTGTGATGTTTTTCTAATGGATGTATGCCACCTCCTATTGGGAATGCCTTGGAAATTTGATAGACAAGCCATGCATGATGGAACCAAGAATGCTTACTCTTTCAAAAAGGATGGTGTAAATTTTAAAATTCAATCTATGTTAGAAGAAGCAGAAGTGAAGTCCATAGGGCCTAATGTCCTTTTGTTAGGTGAGAAGGAGTTCTCAGAAACCCTAGAAGAAGGAGAAAGAGTATGGTATGCACAGGTTTTGAAGCCCAAATAAGAAAAGACAGAAAAGATAATGAAGATAGAGGAGAAGACAGAGCTTCCTATGGAGATTCAATAAATGTTGAAGGAATTTCAAGACATTGTAAGTGATGGACAACCAACTACCCTACCCCCTAAAAGAGCCACTAGCCATCAAATAGATTTAATCCCAAGAGTCACACTCCCCAAGAAAGCTACATACAAGATGACCCCTCAATAAAATGAGGAGATTGCCAAGCAAATATAAGAACTTATAGACCAAGGTCTCATTAGGATAAGTATAAGCCCATGTGTTGTTCCTACTGTCTTAGCCCCTAAGAAGGGAGGTAATTGGAGGTTGTGCACTGATTCTAGGGACATAAATAGAATCACCATTAGGTATAGATTCCCCATCCCAAGGATAGAAGACCTAATGTACTGTTTAGGGGATGTCAAGTACTTTACTAAGATTGAACTCAAGAGTGGATACCACAAAATTAGGGTCAAAGAAGGGGATGAGTGGAAGACTACCTTCAAGACCACTGAAGGGTTGTATGAGTGGCTTGTAATTCCATTTTGGCTATCTAATGCCGCATCCACATTTATGAGGCTTATAAACGAAGTGTGGAAGGATTATATTGGTAAGTTTGTAGTTGTCTATCTTGATGACATTTTGATCTTTAGCAATTCTAGAGAAGAAAATCTTAAGCATTTGCAAATTGTGTTTAAAAAGTTGCATGAGGAAAAGCTAATGATAAATTTAGACAAGTGTGAATTCATGAAGTAGGAACTAGTATATCTTGGATTTGTTTTGTCTCAAGGGAATATGAAAATGGACCCAAGAAAGGTAGAGGTAATCATAAACTAGTCAACTCCTAAGACTACCACAGAGGTGAGTAGTTTTCATGGTCTAGCTCAGTATTACAGAAAGTTCGTCAAGATATTTAGTGCTATATGTGCACCTATGTTAGACACCATAAAAGGTGGAATGAAAACCAAGTTTCATTTGAATGAACAACTAGATCAAGGTTTTGAGGTGTTGAAGAAGAGGATAGCCACACAACCCATCCTAGTTCTCCCTAGTTTTGAAAAACATTTCTTAGTAGAGTGTGATGCTAGCAACATTTCCATAGGGGATGTTTTAAGCCAAGAAGGGAGGTCAGTGGATTTTCATAGTGAGAAGCTCAGTGATACAAAGAGGAAGTACTCTTCCTATGATCTAGAGTTGTATGATCTAGTCCAAGCATTGAGAAAATGGAGACACTATCTCCTTCCTAAGGAGTTTGTGGTCTATTATGATAACCAAGCCCTTAGTTTCTTAAACTCCCAAGATAAGCTCAGTCATAAGCATATGAAATGGGTGGAGTACCTGCAGGATTATACATTTAACATCATGCATAAGAAGGGGCAAAAAAATAAGGTAGCTGATACATTAAGCAGGAGGCTTTTGACAGTGCAAGAAGTTCAGTTGTAGAGCATTGGCATTGATAGCTTTAAGGATTTATACTCAGAAGATGGAGACTTTGCAAAGGTCTACAAGGTATGTAAAGAACACCAAAATCATTTTCATGGTGAGTTCTCTGATTATACAATGTAGAATGAGTTATTATTTAAGGGTAGTTAGCTTTGTGTCCCTGGGGGGTCAATCAGGGAGAACTTGATTCAAGAAAAGCACAATGGGGCCCTTAGTGGTCATTTTGGGGTCAATAAGACTCAAGAGTCAGTGTAGAGGTTTTATTATTGGCCTAGGATGAATTAGGACAGCAGAAAGTATGTAGAATGTTGCATTGTTTGTCAAAAGGCTAAGGGCACTTCTTCCAATGCTGGTCTCTACCAACCCCTTGAAATTCCTATAAGGCCATGGGAATGCCTTAGCATGGATTTTGTAGTAGGCTTACCAAGGAAAAAATAAGGATTTGATAGTATTTATGTCATAGTGGACAGATTCAATAAAATGGCACAATTTGTACCCTGTAAGACTATCCATGATGCTTTTCAGATTGCCCATTTGTTCTTTAAGGAAGTGGTGACGATTCATGGCCTACCCCTCAGTATAGTGTCAGATAGAGACTTAAAATTTATGAGTCATTTTTGGAAAACATTATGGCACAAGCTTGGCACTAATTTTTCTTTTGGGTCTGCATACCAGCATCAGACAGATGGTCAAACTGAGGTGGTAAATAGGAGCCTAGGTAATCTACTGAGATGCCTCACTAAAGAATATGGCCAAACTTGGGATCAAATTTTGGGACAAGTAGAGTATGCCTACAATGATAGAGTCAACAAGACCAAAAGAAGGAACCCATTTGAAGTAGTATATGGATTGCACCCAAGGGGAATTTTTGGGTTTAGTGAATTAAGAAATGGATTTGCAAGGAGTGGGCATGCTGAAGATTTTTCCCATTTAATGAAGGAAGTGCATGATTTAGTCAAGAAATCATTGGCAGAGAGTAATGCAAAGACCAAATAGAAAGTTGATGAAAGGAAGAAGGATCTTTAGTTTCAAGTAGGAGATCTTGTGATGGTACATTTGAATAAGGCAAGGCTATAGAAAGGAGTTCCCAACAAGTTGCAAATGAGAATATTGGGACCTTGTATCATTCTTCCTAAATATGGGAACAATGATAACAAAGTGGAACTTCTAGAGGATATAGGACTTTCTCTTGTCTTCAATGTATCCAATTGGGTCCTTTACAAGATTCCAACTCCTGACCCAGTTCAAATTCTTACAGAGGTGATACAAGAAGTAGAAGACCTTCAGTTACCTTCTACATCATCTCCAAAATTAGAGTCAAAGATCCTTAATTCCAGAGTACATAAGAAGACTAGACATAAGATCTATTGGGAACACTTGGTCAAGTGACATGGAAAAGGAGATGCAGAAGCTACTTGGATCAAAGAGACAAAGTTTAAGAAGTTGAGAATAGATCCCAACTTGATCAATCTAGTTGTGACTTAAACTCCTTTTGTTTGGGAGAATGGTGCAGGAGCACCTAGGAAATCTCTAAGGTCCTTAGTCTTGTTTTTGGATTGTACGGACCTTATCCTGGTTAGGAGTGTTTTGAGAGACCTTAGATGGTAATTTATGTGTATTTTTAGGAGATATAGGTTAGCCTTAATCTAACCTAGTAGTGTTTTGTTGTTAAGGAGTAGTTTTGGTTTTAGGTCTCTTTGAGGCTTAAACTTGGGATTTTGGGTAAAAAGGCTTGAAATGTAAGGGAAAGGATGTATTTAAGCCTAAAATGGATTATATAATTATTTTACACCATTTTATAAGGATTAGACATTATTTGATTAAGTTAGAAGGAAAAATGCAAAAGTTGTCAAAATGTTGTCATGACAACATTTGCAACTTTGCAAAGTTGCATGACAACTTTGTCTCCACGAAGACAAAATATTTTTTCTAGGGAATGGTTGGTATCCTAACCACTTTAACCTAATATGTAAAGGTATAAAAGCCACAAGAAGCCCAAATCCATAGGTTGGATGTTTTTTGTTGAATAAAATACAAGTACACTTCTTTTGCACTGTATCTCCAGTGTTTCTTAGACAATTTGAGCATTTTTTTTAATAGTACTTTTAATGGATTGAATCCACCATTTTAGTGTGGTATAAGTGTAATTAGGGTAGTTTCATTTCATTGTGTATATTTTTTAAGTTTCTTTCTATTCATTAGTTAGTGTTTTTTAAATTCTTTTGTAAATAAGCTAGTCTGTGGCTTGTCCAAGACTGTGTGCATAAAATGGCTCCCACATGAAACCCCACTGTGGAATCATCATGGGATTGAGTGAAATGTTAGGGGAGCCTATGTATAGTGTAAATATGGGAGGATAAGGATTGGAAGTGAGATTTTATATTTTTTTGAGCAAGCCCTAGGCGAGTCCATAATAACCCGACTAGGTGTTTGTCAGTGCCTTATGGTGTTTGATTGAACTGATGGATCCAAGTAGATTTTGGGAGTCTTTGGAGATGTGTAGAGAACCTTGAAGAATATTTTCTCTTGAACAATCCATCTGAACATATTTTGAGGCATAAATCAGTTAACGGGTTCTTGAGAAGCCAATTAGCCCTAGAAGCCCTTAAATATAGGGATCACCTGTACAGATGCCTTGGGGAGATGAGACATCAAGAATATTGTGTAATTCCATAAAGGGTGTCAGAATCCTACATCAATTTATGGGGTTGTTTGGGAAATTTTTCAAATTTTGAGCAAAAACTAGTGAAATAGGGCTAGTAGACCTAATAGGCCTAAAAGATAAGATTGCATCAAAATATTGGAATTGATTTTGGAGGTTTTGAAACCCTAATCTAAAGGGATCAAGTGAAGTTAAAAGAAGGTGTTAGAAGGTGATTGAACCCACTACAAACACTGACAAGGTGAAGTGAACAAGAAAGGCTCTTGGATGGATCCAAGAAGGAGGTAGGAAGTGAAGATTGTATCAGTGATAGTTACCCCTAGTGCAGAAAATTTGGATGCCACCTTTTGGAGGGCATTGGAGAATTCCTAAACCAATTATAAGAGGGCTTGAAAGATCCCAAGAGTTAGGGTTAGGGTCTTGAAGGAATTGGGAATAGAGAGGGTCCTAATTGGCCTATGCAAGCACACTAGAGATTATCTATCAAGTTGTCATTATTGTGGTGAATATGGTCATATTGAAGAAAATTGTATAATGACACACTTTAGAGGTAAATCCAAGAGTTGGATGAATGGAATTTTGGTCTGTTATAGTTGTCACAAGATTGGTCATACCAAGAGAGACTACAAGACCAGAGCCCCAACACCTACTGTTGAGCAGATAAAGAATCAAATGAATCTGACATGGAGAAAGAAAGAAGAAGTGAGTAGTAGTGGACCCAATGAAGCCTAGATCAACCAATACAATGGATCAGGTGATCACACTACTTCCAATTAAAGAAAAAAGGTATGTAAGGAATTGTTTTCTCAAATGCTATATTTTACACCAGTTCCTAACATAAGACGTATTAAAGTCCATATTTGCATAAGATAAGATGCATAAGATAAGATGCACAAGGATAGATCTGAGACAAGAAATGAGAAAAGAATTGATATGCATAATTGATGCTAAGCATCAATATTAGTATATGCCAAGCCCCCATATTGACTGAGATGATATGCTGACTGAGTGTCAGTAGTGACCAAGTCACTATTATGAGCGAGTGATGGAATGAGTTAACTGAGCTATTTATTCAAGGACCGAGGATAACTTTTATCCACCTACCACTGCACAAAACATTTATTGAAGACCTAATTCGACCGTTTGAGGGTATATAATGAATTTTTCCATTCATTTTAATTTCACAAAGCAATTAGAGTTTGCAGAGAATTTCTAAGGTGATTCAAGAGTGATTTGAGCAAAGTTTGTAAAGATTCCACCAATGTATTGTTGACAAGTATTGTGAAAGGTTGAAGACCTGTTGTTTTCGAGTTACCCATTATATGTTTTGCGAACCCTAATTTGTAGAAATGGAAGCCAATTAATCTATTGGAGTGAAGAGACAAGGTAAGGAAATGAAGAATTTTAAGTTGGTCAGGAGCGATGCTTGTGCACCGCCCAATTTTTGAGTTGTTCCTGAGACTGTGGTGAAGGGAGATCTTACGAGAGCCCTGTCATTGATCCCACCTAAAGTTATTATGATCCATGATGTGAGAGCATGATACATGTGTAAAATTAGAGAAGTTGGAGATTTTGAGGTGAGTGAATCCTATAATAAACTATGTGAAAATGGGGCATTGAAGGCTGATCATCAGTACATTGTTGACAAAGGGTTAGTCTATGCCCTAGATCAGGATAGTGCTAAGAAGAATACATGATATAAGTCTATGGATGGAGAATGGACCAATAAAGATCACTAAAGATATCATCCACAAAGTTACTGGTTACCCTATTGCACAAGGGAAATGAACTATGCATTGTCATATTAAGGAAGACATTGAGAAGAACACTTTATCCAAATGGAACAAGAGAAGAATGATAATTTCAACGATCATAGATCCTGAAATTGACTTCCAAGTTATAGTGATTGCACACAAGTTTTATCAGTCAAGCATATTGGATAGTGTACCATGTGTTGCGGTTGATCAGGCATGGAAGATAGTAAAAAAGGTTCATACTTATGATCTTGCTGAGCTATAGATGAATCAACTTGCTAAGAACCTATCATCAATTAGGAAGGCAAAGAACTCTATGTGTAAGTTCAAATCCTTGTTAGTTTTTATATTTTTCTATGTTCAGAATACTTTTCCTACTATAGGAGATGTAGTATGGAGTTAGGACCGACCAGTAATAGTATATATTAATGAGTTCATACAACAATTAGGAGAGAATTTTGACAATGTCATGGGTAATTACTTTGTTGAGTTTAAGAAAAGATGAGATTAAGGAGCAAAATCCTTGTATCACTAGTAGAGAAGCATTATGATGATTTTTTCTTTCTAGTTGATACTGATTACACTTATGTACAAGATGTAATACTGAGGGTAGCATGGCTAAGGCCATTACCTTATGAAGTAAATATAGATGAGACATCTACAGAAATCACTACTTTACTTGTGGAGGAAGTTGATAAAAAGGCTAAGAGATTTGGGAAATATGAAGAAGCAAAAGCAAAGATAAACACAGATTTGAAGGTTGAAACCATGGAGAGGAAGAGAAAGAAAATAGTGAATAATATTGAGAAGATGTTAGAAGAATAAGAAGAGGACGATGCACAATTATAGATCACACAAGGTCATGGTGATGACCAATCTAGCGACTTTGAAAAAAGTGAAGATGAAGATGTGGAAGTGAACAAGAAGGATAAAAAAGTGATGGTTTCTGATTCAACTAAGAAGAGGAGTTAACAACATAAATCTACTCCTCCTGCCACATCTAGATTGAGAACTAGGGAATCTATAATTACAATATCAGACGAGCCACCAAAGAAAATGTTAGTAAGTAATGTTGAAGGGGAGACCTTAGGGAAAGGAAACAAGTTCAAACTGAAGCTGAGCTGAGCCACCCTAAGAGGAATCCGAGAAGGAAATACATTTTGGGAAAATATGATGAAGATGAAGAGTTAACAGAAACATAGGACATCAACAAATTCAAAGTTGCTACACACAAAAATCCTACTAATGTTGATGAGATTTGTCACAACATCAGGAATTCAACAAGTTTGTCTGGATTCAAGTTTAGTAAGTTTGAAAAGTTAAGTAAAATTGATAAGGCAAAGATATAATATGCAATGATGGATATGTTAGCATCATACAAGATGAAACTATTAGAGATTGGGAATCTAGTCCCTGATGAATTATCAATTAAGATTGATGAGAGATGGTAGCATGCCATTATGACAAAAAGGCAGATCAAAGAAGGAGCATTAGCTCAAATTATACCTGAGTTGACAAAGAAGCAGAGAGATAAATTCATGGAGCAATATAGGAATAGCTTCATTCCTAAATTGAGAGCATATTATATATTGAAGAAGGATTTTTATGGAGTTGTTCAAAAAAGCCAATTAATATGGAAGACAATCTTTGGATTGATAGTGGACAAGAACAAAGATGAAGGCACATCAAAACAAGTTGAGATTGATAATAAAGAAGATATTGATGATCCTGATAATTTTGAGGATGAGATGAAGGATAAGGTTGAGGATGAAAAAATTGAGGATTTAGCAATTGATGAGGGTACACAAGGTTTGAATGCCGAGGAGTAGGGTAAAGAAACATTCACAATTCTAGATTCACCTATCGAGGAAACCCTTGAAGTCAATGAAGAAGGAGATAAGAGAAAAGAAGATCAAGCAGATAAGTTTGCATCAGATATCTCTAAATCACATGAAGGAGATAAAGAGGAGACTAAGACTCTTGAAACTGAGGAGAAATAGGAACCTAAGGAGCAAGAGGCTATTCAAGCATTAGTACAACTACCTAATATCACACCTCTTGTACACACTGAAATCAAGAGTGTTGATACATCTGAACAACAAGTAATTATTACTCAGAAGGAGTTAGTTTTAATTAGCGATGATACCATTACCTTTAAAGCCAAACAAATACCGAGTAGAAGCTCACCAGAGACCAAGAAGAAGTCACATAAGAAGAAAAAAGACAAGTATTTGAGAACTGAAGTAACACTTTATGAAGTTATAGTAATTCCAAAATGGGGTAGTGATAACTTATCTTATGAGCAAATGATTCTTGCAGGATTTAATGAAAAAGAAGAGCAAGCAAGAGGAATTTAAAAGGGAGCATCAACAAAAGCAGGTATTACATGAGATTAAAGATATATTTGTTGATGAATTTGAGTTTCAAGATATAAATGAGAAGACACCTATATTAGATCAATGGTTCATATTGTTCAAAAGGTGAACAATGATGATATCGATGCAAATGAGAAGCTCATGCAACGGGCTAAGAGACAGTTTGAGACCAAAGTACTTGAGAAAGTTGCAACAAAGCTTACTGTAAATAAGGTTGCACTTTATGATCTGGTAAGTAACCTAGAAGAAGTTATAGAAAATGTTATTTCTTTGTAAACAAAACTTTTTGATATAGAATTATTTACAAAGGAGAATCAATAGCTTATTGACAAGCTACAATCGAATTTGAAGTCAACATGACATTCACTGAGCATGGATGCAAGTTCCAACTCTATTGATTTTAACAGGTTGACACATGCCCAAGGGAGAATAGCTGAGATCATGGATAATGATGGAATAATAAGGGTTAAATTGATTTCTATTCAGACTATGTTGATACCTCATTTGGAGGTCATGCAAAAAGAGGTGAAATCAGCAAAGGAATTAGCACAGAAAGATCCACCTCTAAATAATGCAAAGAGTTTGATTGATCTAGCTATCGATCTAGAAATCAAGTTATAGGTTTTGGAATATGTCAGAACCAGTTGGGATAGTCCATTGGTGATGATCCTACAAATTCATAAACCATTTTTGGACAAGTATGGTCTGACCCCTATAACCTTAGCAGACAAGAGTGACAAAAATAAGGGGGAAATGTCATAAATGTCATCAAAGGGGAAATAAAGGAAAATAATTTATAAGGTATAACATATTTTTTGGAATTATGTGCATATGTTGTATATGTAGTGAAGTATTTATAAATGCTGAGTTAGAATCCTAGGGGGATTTCTAAGTCTACTTGAGTACTATTTTTGTAAAGGACTGAAGAGTCATGACAAAGTGTTTTTGCCACTAATGTCAAAGGGGAAGATTGTTGATCTCTGAGTTTTGTTGTCTATTAGTGTCACATTATTAGTCATAATCAAGGAAGGTTGGTCAGTCATCACTGTGACTGAGCCATACCACTAAGGCAGAGCAATGTAAATGACTTGTATAATATTATGTATTGAATGGGTAGTAGTTACTGAAGAATATAAAATTATTCAAAAAGTTTCTAGAAAAAAGAAACATGTGAGATTCCATAAGAAGGGGTGGCCATTCGTTGACACATTGAAAGGTTTATTTAGTTCCAACGCGTTGGCACGTCTGACATGGATCTTCCATCGTAATAAAATGGGACACTTGTCATTATTTTGCATAATCACATATTGGTGGTACTATTGGAAAGTGAGATAATAAGGATAGAATATATGTTTTCATTTATGGAAACACTACATATAGGCATGGTCTCTAGGAGCACAACATAGTTTTGGTTGTTCAGTTTTGGAAAAAATAACTAAGTCTAGGAAGCAGTTAAAAGGATACAATTGCACAATTTTGACTAGTGAGAACAGTATGTGATAATTTACATCATGTGAGATTAGATGGATGTATTAAGGGATTTCTTATATCTACAATTAAGGTCACTTGTATTTTGTAGTTGACTGGTAATATTTACAACATGTTTTGGGTTGGCAAAGATAGTATAGCAGTGGAACAAGGCACATGAGTGGTCGTGATGATTGAAGGAGTAACATACGGATTCTAGAAGTGCAACTTTGGATTTTGGTCTAGTGATATCCTATCTTTGTGGATGTATGATTTAATGTTGTGTATTTTCTATTGGGTTAAGTATTGAACACATTTTGCGATACATTTATGAACCAATTGGGAAGGTTATCGATCAAGTATATATGTAGAGCTGTTCTTGAGATGTGAGTATGGATGTGATATATTTGGATGTATTGGGATGTCAAAATAATGTAGAGGATGTTGTGAGATATTAGTAGAACTACTTAAGCATAGCAGATGATTGTACAGTTCATTTTTTATTTATGATAAATCATTGTAGAGACAGTTTTGGATTGTAAGAGTAGTGAGCTCCTTATATTATCCCTAAAAAGGTTTCTATCCTTTAACAGGAATTTGTACTAAATGTAATTGTTATACACTAAATTTTGCACCATGCCAAGTGCTTGAGCCTAGCAATATAGTATAACATGGGAATCACTTCTAGGTTGTGGGACCTCTACTAACTGAAGTGAAGCCTTTGGGTTCTAGGATGGTTCCTCTTGGATAATCACCTAATCTACTCTTGAATATGAAAGTAAACTTGGAAGGAAAAGGGATAGAAGGAATACTTGAAAGGAAGTGACTGAAAAGAAAATTATCCTACTAAGTTATACACTGAAGGTAACATGAATCATAACATAGTGACCAAACTATCATGAAGATTATTAGATCTAATAGAACATAATATTTCTGAATAGGCTTGCATAAGTATTTCACAAAGAGGGCTGAAATGGAAAGAGGCTATTCAAGAAAAGGAAAGATTTCACAAATAATAGCTTTCCTAATGAAATAGACACAGATTGTGACCTACAAGTAGACATTCACTCTAGAAGATAGGCACATGAATGAAATAAAATAACCATGGATGAACAAAATCCACAAGATTATCTAAATCAGATCACACACAATAGTGCACAAGGGTGCTGAAAGAAAGAAAGGCTTAAGAACTCTAAGAATTATCTAATATAAGCCACTATATTATATTCAGTAAGAGAAGTAGAGAAAAGGAAAATCTTGAGGGTAGAGAAAATGCCACAGAAAGCTCATACATAATCTAGAATTCAATGAGAAGTTACAACAAAGAAAACTTGAGGGCAGAGAAAATGCCATAGAAAATATTGCATATACTGAAAAACTACTAAGCTCTAAAATCTTCTAAAACTAATTATATACATACTCCTCTAGCACACAGGCTCGAGAGTCAATCCATCAATCATAATTAGGGTTTATTAGATATTACATAAACAATGTCAAACCCTAAGACTGTCAAATCTTCTCATCAATGCATCCTAGATATATCCCAAAAGATTGGATCTGGTCATGAATGCACCTCCCATCATCATAAATCTGATTAGAGAAGTCGACTCGACCCATATTTCTATTTGTATCTTGAAAAACCACACCACCGCCATGGAGTTCTGAGAGTCAGATTTTGAATTTTTAAATATTTGAATATAACAGTCACAGGTGGTGCGGGTACTCACATCAACGACTCAGAAAACTCTTGATCTCCCATTTAAAACATAGCCGTTGATCCTTATCTTTGATTATGATTGCCTTTACCTTGACTCACCTTTAACTCTGGTGTATGGAATCCTTTGTGTTGCTGAGTCATTGAACCTTTTGATTAACTCTGAGTTTATAAAGAGATTTCACGAGAGCCACAAGATCTGGCCCAAGATCTACGATCCGCATTTAATCTCCAAACAATAGAAGAACATTCCCTTTCTTTATGAGACTATGTAACTACCGCGAGATCATCTTTTAATCAACGACGCCGATTAAACCATTTGAAAACTTTGAAATTGAACTTAACTTTATCATTAACCCTAGTACATTCAGAGATTCAACAAATGAACACATCTCACAATCTTTGATCATCTGGTCTAACCATGGTTTTGTCACGAGACTCAGTGAAAACCATGAGATTATCTTTGCATCGATGGCCCACATGAAATTTCCTTAACTTTGTTGACCTTTGACTTTATCTGGAGAGTCAATGCAAACCACAAGATCTGAATGCAATCAACGACCAGTGTGAAATCTTGGAAGAAAGGAACTTAACCCTAAGTCAAACCAAAGGTTAAGAGATAAACTGAGCCTCAAATTCGCTGAATAAAATCTTAACCATAGAGTTTATCCTGATATTCCATGCCATCCACACGATTTGAATCTAAACTTAACCTGATCTACGATCTGTGTTAAATCTCTCAAACACTTAAGCATATTCCTTTTTGATGTGATATTACGTGATAGCCACAAGATTGAAACCTGATCAACGGTCTGCGCAAAATCTCGATGACTTAAGAGGATATTCCCTTCACTCCTAAGATTATGTGACCAAGGCAAAATGCGAAGTCGCTGAGTAACATGGAATATTTTGTTCCCCTTGCGCGACTAAGAGATAAACAAAGGAGTTAAATGTACACATGATTAAATAAGGAACTTAAGTCACTCAAAAAGGTAATGAAGAAATAGATCGTGGCATGGAGAAATAGGGTTTTAGCATGAAATGCTTAGGGTTTTTGCACTTAGGTCTTTTTTCACGAACAAGGGTAAGCTAGAGACACAGAAAAATGTAGAGAACAAGATCAAGACCTAGAATGAATTAGAGAATCTTAAAAGCTGGGCTCTACCCTCGTGGGAGACACATTTTTCTCCACTTGTAGCCAAAATTCATATGATAGAAAATTTGGGTAACATTTTTGCCTGGATGTTAGCCTGCTAGACATATAAAACTAGTGACCTTTAATATCATTGGGCATAAGAGTCTGCATTGAGCACAAAAACTGCTGAAAGGAAGGAGGATTGAAACCAGGAGGAGGAACAATGAGCCAAAATAGGGAAAAGGACATATTTACAAACAAAAACAACTACTTGTGTAGAGACTTTGAGGAAAGTAGGAAACTAACCTAGAAAGCGGGAAAAAACAAGAAAATGATTACAAAGCCGGAAAAACCTCAAAAAAAGGTTTTAGGTGAATAAAATTGATAGATATTGGCAAGGAATCTCCTTCAAGAGTTGATAGCTAAGAAGCATTATGTCCCTTGCACTCAATGATCACAAATGGACCTCCCCAAAAGGAATCAAACTTTGCATGTCTACCAGGCCTAGATCTGAACTCATCCCACTTGAGGACTATATCTCCAATATTGAAATTCCTAGATCTTGCTCTCCTATCAAAGCTCTTCTTAGTTTGCATTTTTTGAAACTCCATAGTCTGCATGGACTTGTCTCTAATTTCTTCTAGCTCCATGAGTTGAGCATATCTCACTTGTAGAGGGTCTTTCTCTTCAAAGAGGACAAGTTGGGTTGCAAGGTCTGAAGTTGGCAACTCTGTTGAAATGGAAAATTTACCTTCCCTCCCATAGACTTACATGTATGGAGAGTTCCCAATGATATTTTTGGGAGTGATCATGTCTAACCATAAGGAAAAATTCAATCTAGAGTGCCAATCTCTCTGATTTTCTTGCAGGGTCTTCTTCATTATCCTGATTAGGTTCTTATTTGTAGACTCTGCTAAACCATTACCCTCATGGTAATAATTAGAACTAGTATTTAGGTAAATACCATGTTTGATTTCCCATTCAGTGATTCTCAAGCATGTGAAAGAAAGTGCATTATCTGATACAATAGAGTCTGGGGTCCCAAATCTATGGATTATGTCATCATAAAAGCCTAGGACAACATCCTCATATGCTTATTTTAATGTAATAGCCTCAGTCCATCTAGTGAAGTAATTAGTTGCAGTGATTATCCATTTATGGACTGCACTAGATGGAGGGTTAATTAGGCCTATGAAGTCAATGCCCCATTTCATGAAAGGTTGATCTGTTATAATTGGTTGGAGGGATAGAGCTGGAATTATTTCTTTTCCTGCAAACATGGCACACTTTATGCATTTCCTTACATGATCATGACTATCCTTGAAGATAGATGGCCAATAGTATCCAACCCTCATGATCTTAAAAGCAGTAGTCCTGGGAGAGAAATGACCTCTAGAAGGTCCATCATGAAATTCATTTAGGACACCTGCTACTTGTTCTGAACCTATGCATCTCAAGAGAATACCATTATGATCCTTTCTAAAGAGGATTTCATCAATCAACACAAAGGGGATAGATTGCAATCTATAATGCCTTCTCTTTGCTGAATCCAAATTGGCAGGACATTCTCCTGTCTTCAAAAAATGAACCATGTTAGGCAACTGACCTGATACCTTGGCATGTTCTTCTGTTGAATGCACAAATAAGGATGCATTCATTTTCTCTAGATTTCTTGCGATCTCATCTTCTGTCAAATGTTCACAAAGTTCTCTTCCTCTAACTAGCTTGGTAACTTGGATAACAATGTCATATTCCATGACTCTAGTGATCCAACCAACCCTTTTCTCATTTAGGTCCTTAGAAAGTAAGAACTCCTTGATACTTGGATGAGTGACTCTTAATTGTACATTGCTGTGCGTCAATAGATGTCTGAACTTTTTAGGCTCTTCACCACAACAAGTACATGTTTCTCTATAAAAGAATATCCCTGTTCATATTCTTCCAAATCATTGCTAAAGAAAGCAATAGGCTTCTCCAATCCTTCAGAGTTTTGTTGAGTTAACACTGCAGATATGGCATCAGAGCCTCCATAAGCATACAAAATGAAATCTTTTCTAAAATTAGGATTCAACAAGGTAGGAGCCTCTATTAAAGCCTTTTTAATGGCTTGAAAACTAGCCTTTCCTTCTTTGCTCCAGCAGAAGACTACATTCTTCCTCAACATTGTTGTTAAAGGCTTCAAAAGGTCTGCAATGTTAGGCAAAAAATACCTAACAAAGTTAATCCTTTCATTAATGAAGGATTGAAGAATTTTCTTGTGAGGTGGTATGGGTAATTCTAGAATAGCTGCAATCCTCTCAGGGTCAACTGTAATTCCTTGTTTAGATACAATATATACCAATAATTTCCCTTCATAGACTGCAAACACACATTTCTTGGGATTAAGAGAGATCCCAAAATCCCTACACCTTTCAAATATTTTCCTCAGATGTTTGATGTGATCTGCTGCATGTTTAGAATAGACAATTATATCATCTAAATAGACCAGTACAAACTTGTAAATGAGGCTTTTAAAGGCCATAACCATTGCCTTTTGAAAAGTAGCACCTGCATTTGACAAACCAAAAGGCATATTTTGATAAGCCATGGTTCCCCACTTGGTTGTAAATGCAGTCTTATATTGATCTTCTTCATGAAACAAGATCTGATTATAGCCTAAATAGCAATCCAACAGTGAGAAGCGTTGTGATCCAGAGACACATTATAGAATTTTCTTCGTAGATGGCAATGGATGATGATCTTTTAAGGATGCCCTATTAAGGTCCCTAAAGTCAACGCATAGTCTCAACTCCCCATTATTTTTCCTGACATGAACAAGGTTGGAAACCCAAATAATATGCTTTATGGGGTAAATGATGCCACTCTCTATCAATTTGAGGACTTCCTTGTGCATGAGTGGCTCAAGTTTGGGGTTGACAAGCCTTTGCTTCTATCTAATTGGCTTTACATTTGGTTCTAATTCAATTGTATGCTGAGAAAGTGCTAGATTGAAGCCCTTGAGGTCTCCATAGTGCCAAGCAAAGATGTCACTACATTCTTGAAATAATTGGGCATAAGCTTGCTTTTCTAAATCAGTATTAACCTTTCCAAACTTCAAAATTTTACCTGGATCCAGCTCTAAGTCAGCATAGTGTTCTTGTTGAACTACTAGGCTAGTTTTTTTCTTCTTTGTTTGGTCATCTCTATTAAAGATAGATTCCAGGGTGACAAGACCTTTAGGCATCTTATTTGATTTAAGTTGTACCACTTGATCACCATAGTTTTGCATCAATCTATCTTGATTATCCTCTGAAAAAACATCCTCTTCAAACAAAAATTGTAGAATTTGCTCATCATTATCAAACACTTGCCAATTAACATTATTATCAGGGATGGAAGGCCTGAAAATTACTTTGATATGCTGCTAATCCCTTTCCATTGAAATGTTGTTAGGAATGTCATATTGGGATCCAACAACAACTAATCTATCTGCATTCTGATTTAACTTTCTAGGGATAACAAGAATGTTGAAAGCATTGAAATATTCAATTGCATCCCAAATTTGATGCTTGTATTCTCTCATTATATCATTTTTGGTTGCACTTATTCCTCTTACTTGGCTAACTACCAGCTTAATATCACCATGCACCTTTAGGGATTTGATCCTTCTCTTTCTAGCCCACTCCAATCCATTTACTAGACTCTCATATTAAGCAGTGTTGCAAGTGAAAGAAAAGCTAAATCTAAAAGCCATATAATAATTGTCCCCCTTTGGAGAGACTAGCATAGCACCACCACCAGAGCCATGTCTACTTCTAGCACCATCAAAGAATAGCTCCCAAACTTGATTGCTTTGATCTTCTGATTCAGTGTCTGCCTTGAAAATATTTGGATCTATGAATCCATTCTCTTATTGTATCAAATATTTTCCCAAACCAACATCCCAAATAACATTGGCTTGGGCCTTTGAAGCTCTTTTAGACTCCAATTCATCTAGATAGATATCTGAAATATTTTCTATCTTAGTGTTTGTTTCTCTGATGATTGGAAAGTCATTACTGTCAAGTGCAAGACAACTTGCATTGAGTACATTGGTCACATAAGGTTCTATGTGATGTGCTTCCAATGATTCAGACTTGTTGGTAAGCTTGGTTCCATACCTAGTATGGAAAAGCATGTGAGACTAGTCAGGAGAAAGATAGCCTCCTAGCTTGGCTGTGAACTCTCTTGACAAACATATGGCAAATAGAGCAGGGAGATCTATGATGTAGATGTCAAGTAGGATAGAGAAATTAGGGCTTGCATGTAGGATCAAGCTTGTATCCTTAGCTAAACCTACTATGTTTACTGAGGAACCATCAAGCTGTGTCACCTTCTTTTGGAAAGGTTCATATTTAAGTCCCAATTGGTCAACTACTTTCTTGGGCATGACACAACTAGTAGCCCCACTATCTACCATACAATTATGTACTAGATTTTCCAATAATTAATGATACATAAAAGGGAGGTGGTTTTAGGTTCCTACCTTGAATGACATCTGCCTTGGATTTTTTTCTTGGGATCTTATTTTATTGATCAGTGTTGACCAACACTGGCTTAGAAACATCATTTGTGGGCTGCTAAGGAGTTGTCACTTCACCCATAGCCTTCTTTAAGATCTCAGGATGCCTTGGAATAGCCAAAGAGTCCCACATAGACATGGTGACATTCATCTTCTTCATGTTGTCTACAATGTTGAAGGGCACTGCTGTGTGTACTCTTTGGTGTGCTTTCACTATCATGGGCTCAACCTCCTTGGGAGATTGATTCTCTTTGACTGGAATGGTGGGAGTCTTCATTAGTATGGTAGGAATAGATGGGTGTGATGTTTCTATAGATGTAGTAGCTTTAGCTCCATCCTCTTTTCACTCAATGTCTTGGGCTCTTCTCTTAGACTGAGTGTTTGCTGCAATTGGGGACTCACCATTTACTCCATTGAAATCTTGTTGCTCCCAATTAAAGAGAGAAGTCTCATCATTTTGTGCATCTTGTTGAGGAACTGATCCACCAGAAGAAGCCTCTAATTTGGTCTATGAAGCATCCTGTACCATTAGTTCTTGGTTCATCCACCCATTCGAGCATGTAGCCTGATCATGGGGTTGATGGCAAGGAAAACACCATTCATTGTCTAAGACCAGATTGTTTCAACTCAGAACTATATCTCTAGTTGGATTTGCAGAGTTAAGAGGTGTGGGATTATAAGGTTGGAATGGCCTTTGATTGAAATTTTTCCTTTGACCTTGGTAGTTCCCTTGATATGGTGGCCTATTCTACTGATAAGGTTGTCCCTGATTTTGATATTGTTGGTTAGGATCTTGATTTTGTGGCTGAAAGGGTGGTCTATTCCCTTGGTTCTGCTTTTTAATGCTATTCAACTCATTGCTCATTGTCTGTAACAACTTCTTCATTTCTTGTTGACTATTTCTCAATTCAAGTAGCTCTTGAGAGGGGCCTATTTTGGATTCCTCATAGCTAGAACTAGCTTGAGGTGCTGCTATAATGGGTATAGGAGTGCATGGAGGGATGCTCAAAGGCATGTTTGGTTGGATGTTAGGAAAAATAGGCATGGGTGGCCTTGGGGCTATCATACCTGCTTGAATCAAACAATTCTCATCTCTTACTACTATGTCAAAAGCCCGAGGTAGTGAGGTACCTCCCATGGATTAAATCATGATAGAGATGTTTCTATTCAAACTTTTCAAGAAGTATAGGAAGGCATGGTCAGCTAAAGGCCTTACTGAGATAGGAATCATATTCCATGTCTTCAGGAACCTATTGTTAAAGTCTGTCATCTATTCTTGAGGAGCCCTCCTTATGGTTGTGAGTTGCTCAACCAGAGATAAATAATTTGATTTATCCTCAAAATATTTTCTTAATGATTCTCCTAATCTATCCCATGAATCAATGGAACCAATAGTTAAGGTTCTAAAATTTCTAAGGCCTTACCTTTGAAATAGGCTACTAGTAGCTTGGTAGCCACGTCTTTTTCAATCATATGATGCACACTACAAATGGTAGCCACATCTCTTATGTGATCACAAGCCATTGTTTGTCCTTCACCTATGAAATCAGGTAGACTTGTAAGTGCTGCTAAGGGAACATCATGATGTTGAGAAACGTTTAAAGGAATCCCTTGATTGAAGGGTACAAAGGAAAACTGTTTGGCCATTGCAGGAACTATGATTTGCTGAACAACAATTGTGTTAGTTGTATTTGAACTGAAGAATGGAGCCGAATCTTCTTGTATCTCTCTAGTTAGAGATATTCCTCTCCTTCTTGAATGGAAAAGAAAAGGTCTTACTTCTGAGGCAGGTGGTGTAGACTGTACCCTCCTCGTAGGGGATGCTCTTTGAGATGATCTGCAGTAATTTCTTGTTAGAGGCAGCTGCAAGAATTCAGAAGGCTTTGAGCTCCTTGTTTCTATCTTTCTCATAAACTTTGAACATGACTAGATCTTGTTTTCTTAAACCAATGGAGCTGCTAGATATGCTTTGAAAATAACCTCTTTAGGTCAATACTATGCAATCAGCATATTAGAGATAACATAGTCTTGCAAATGAAATTCTTTTGGTCCCACCGGGCATGCCATAATTGTTATATATTAAATTTTGCACCCTACCAAGCGCTTGAGCCTAGAAATCTAGTATACCATGGGAATCACTTCTAGGTGTTGGGACCTCTGCTAACTGAAGTGCAGCCTCCGGGTTCTAGGCTGGTTCCTCTTGGATAATCACCTAATCTTCTCTTGAACATGAAAGTAAACTTGGAAGGAAAAGGGATAGAAGGAATACTTGAAAGGAAATGACTGAAAGAAAATTATCCTACTAGGTGATACACCGAAGGTAACATGAATCATAACATAATGACCAAACTAGCACGAAGATTCTTAGATCTAATAGAACACAATATTTCTGAATAGGCTTGCATAAGTATTTCACAGAGAGGTTTGCAATGGAAAGAGGCTATTCAAGGAAAGGAAAGATTTCACAAACAATAGCTTTCCCAAGGAAATAGACATAGACGGTGACCTGCAAGAAGACATTCACTCTAGAAGATAGGCATAGGAATGAGACAAAATAAGTAGGGATGAACAAAATCCATAAGATTATCTAAATCAGATCACACACAATAGTGCACAAAGGTGCTGAAAGAAAGAAAGGCTCAAGAACTCTAATAATTATCTAATATAAGCCACTATATTATATTCAGTAAGAGAAGTACAAACAAGGAAAATCTTGAGGGCAGAGAAAATGCCACAAAAATCTCATACATAATCTGGAATTCAATGAGAAGTTACAACAAAGAAAACTTGAGGGTAGAGAAAATGCCACAGAAAATCTTGCATCTGCTGAAAAACTACTAAGCTCTAAAAGCTTCTAAAACTACTTACGTACATACTCCTCTAGCACATAGGCTCAGGAGTCAATCTACCGATCATAATTAGGGTTTATTAGATATTACATAAACAATGTCAAACCCTAAGACTATCAAATTTTCTTATCAATGCATCCTAGAAATATCCCAAAAGATCGGATCTGGCCATGAATGCACCTCCCATTGTCATAAATATGATCAGATAAGTCAGTGTGACCCATCTTTCTGTCTGTATCTTAAAAAACCATGTCACCTCCATGGAGCTCTGAGAATTAGATTTTGAATTTTTAAATATTTTAATATAATGGTCATAGGTGTTGTGGGTACTTGCATCAAAGGCTCAAAAAACTCTTGATCTCCTGCTTAAAACATAGTCGTTGATCCTTATCTTTGATTCTAATTTCCTTTACCTTGACTCACCTTTAACCCTGGTGTATGGAATCCTTTGTGTCACTGATTTGTTGAACCTTTTGATTAACTCTGAGTTATAACAAGATTGCACGAGAGCCACAAGATCTGGCCCAAGATCTATGATCCGCGTAAAATATACAAACCATAGAAGAATATTCCATTTCTTTATGAGACTAGGCGACTACCGCGAGATCATCTTTTAATCAATGATGCCAATTAAACCATTTGAAAACTTTGAAACTAAACTTAACTTCATCATTAACCCTGGTACATTCAGAGATTCAGTGACTAAACACATCTCGTAATCTCTGATCATCTGTTCTAACCATGGTTTTTTCATGAGACTCAGCGACAACCATGAGATTATCTTTACATCGACGACCCGCATGAAATATCCTTAACTTTGTTGACCTTTGACTTTTTCTAGAGACTCAACGCAAACCACATGATCTGAATGCAATCGACAGCCAGTGTGAAATCTCAGAAGAAAGGAACTTAACCCTGAGTCTAACCGGAGGTTAAGAGAAAAACTTAGCCTCAAAGTTGCTGAATAAAATCTTAACCATATAGTTTATCCTGAGATTCAACGCCATCCACACGATCTGAATCTGAACTTAACTCGATCTAAAGTTTGTATTAAATCTCTTAAACACTTAAGCATATTCCTTTTTGATGTGAGATTATGGGATAGCCACAAGATTGAAACTTGATCAACGGTCTGCGTGAAATCTCGATGACTTAAGAGGATATTCCCTTCACTCCTGAGATTACGTGACCAAGGAAAAATGCGAAGTCACTGAGTAACATGGAATATTCTATTCCTCTTGTACGACTAAGAGATTAAAAAAGGAGATAAACGTGCACATGATTAAATAAGGAACTTAAGTCACTCGAAAAGGTAATGAAGAAATAGATCATGGCATGGAAAACTAGGGTTTTACCATGAAATGCTTAGGGTTTTTGCACTTAGGTTTTTTTTCATGAACAAGGATAAGCCAGAGACATAGAAAAATGTAGAGAAGAAGATCAAGACCTAGAATCAATTGTAGAATCTTACAAGTGGGGCTCTACCCTCGTGGGAGCCACATTTTTCTCCACTTGTAGCCAAAATTCATATGATAGGAAATTTGGGTAATAGTAATACTCAGCTCCTAACAAAGCTAGGTCTCCTAACATGGACTTTATACTCTTAGTGCATTATTTGTGGTATCATCCCCACCGGAGTATTCCCTTGGCCAGAGTTTTCTCATTAACAAATCATGGTGTTATGAGTTGTTTACTTTATGTGCATGTTCTCTTTATTTCAGTAATTGCATGGTTACATTTGAATTTGTTAAGTTTGTTATTAAAGTACTACAATAATGATTCACCCTTCCTCTCAGTATTTATTAATCCTAACAATTGGTGTCAGAGCTTATGGCCCTTGGAGAGAAATCCTAACATATTGAGGGAGATCCAGATGGATTCAAGTAGTTTAGAAGATAATCTTGAAGTTGTAATTGAAAACCTAGACAAGGCTAATGCTAACAACAAGGAATTAAAGTTTAAAATGAGAAGAGTCGAGGACTATATCAAGAAACTTAAAGAGCATCTTGAACTCTCAAGAACCCAAAGGAAATTACTTGTAGAAAAGATACGAAATGAACTTGAAATTGATTCATCAGATCTAATAGAGCATCTTGAACTCTCAAGAACCAAAAGTAAATTACTTGTAGAAAACATACAAAATGAACTTGAAATTGATTCATCAGATCTAATAGAGCAGTTTAATCAAGACAAAGAAGCGTTTAAACATGAATGTGAAGTTACTACTATTCATATGGGTAAAGAAATTCAACAAGAGAGAGATGGAAAGACAAGACTTGAAGAGATCTTGAAGAATAAAATTGTATAGATGGGAAAGATGCAGTTTGAACTTGATGATTATAGAATCAAGTATTAGAAATTAGAGAAATATAACCACATCATTAAGGGAGAACTTGTTGAAGAAAATAATCACATTGAAAAAATTCATGCGAGAAGTGACAAGATTCATGAACATAGGGAAAGACAAAAACCTAAAGTTGACATGACAGGAGTTGGTTTTGATAAAGTAGAATGGTCTAAATCTCAAGAAAGATAGTCTGAAGGTAAAACATATGAGACACCTAATCGATAAGAAGATCCTATACAATAAGAGGAACCTAGAGAGAAGATCATAGATTTCAGAGGAAGATGCTTTGGATGTAACAAAGTTGGTCACATGAAGAGGTATTGTAGAGGTAAGACTCCTTATAAGCCCTTTTCTGGTTATTGTTTCAATTGCTATGAATATGGGTACAAGAAGGCACAATGTAGGAAACTTGATTAATCTAGCACTATACAATATAACATGAGAGAGGAAATTGCAACTAAGATTACATGTTACAAGTGCAAAAACTTTGGGCACATTGCAAGGAACTGCAGGTTACAGGTTAATCAAAACAAATCATCTCCTACATTTTATAAATGTAACAATCAAGGACACATAGCAAAGTTTCATAGGTATAATAGAGCTATAAGCAACAAAAGATCACCACCTATTTTTATAAGGAAAAATGTTGGTAATGTTGGTAAGAGCTTGGTTGAGTATAGGGATGAGTTTGATCAAATGTTTAAGAAGGATGGAGACAAGGAAACTGGTAAGGTGTGGAAAGTGAAGGAACATAGTGAGTCTAAGGTTCAAGGAGAGTCAGTAGATGCTACTGAGTCCTCCCCTAATGTCAATACTGCCACATCAGCCTAAATGGCCTAGTATGACCTTAGGGGAAGCTTTGGAGAAATTTAATAGCAATATATCCAACCCCTGTTTGTGCATAATAATTTGATGTGAGCTTATATAAAGACATTATAATGCATCTAAAGTCTATATCTATGGTCGCATGAGTATACATATTGTATTGAATGATTGCTAGAAAGATGGATGATTGGAGCTTTACAAACTTATAGATTCATCGAGAAATGTGTCAATTTGAGTTCTATGAAATATAAGTTCATTTTCTCAAATTATTTTGAACATCATTCGAGAAGAGTTTAAGGTGACTAGAGCAGCAAGTGAAGGAGCTAGATCAAATCTGTTTCTGCAGGTGTGATAATGATGTCGTATAATATGGTGAAAGAAAATGCACAATACAATTTGTTTGAAGTACTCAAACAACAATTCCTGGAGAATGTAAGACAAATTAAGTGAGACAAGTCAAAGGCATTTAGGTTTGGATCAATAAATCCATAGAAATTTTTACCCTTCCATCTTCCTGAGATACACACCACTATTGTCTTTAGTTTTGCAAGAAACATCCCAATTTTAATCAATGTGATTCTCCTAGCTTCCATAGCCTCATCCCAAAGAAATCTCTTGAAGAATTTTTCCAAATCCCGGATCACTTTGGAAGAGAGTTTAAATGAGGACATAGCATAAATGGGGGCAACATCTAATACAAATTTGATCAGAATGACTCTTCCTGGAAATAATAGCCATTTGTGTTTCCAAGCTTCAATTTTAAGTCTGTACCATAAGATTAATTCTTCCCACAAGACAACTCTAGTAGCCTCGGAGAAAATTGGGACACCCAAATATTTGGATGGAAATACACTGACCGACCAACCAAGGATGCCAACGATCCTCTTTTGCACCGTCCTCTTCGTGTTGAAGAAGAAGATCTCTGACTTTTTATCATTGATCTGCTAACGAGAAGCGGTAGCATGCATATCTAGTGTGCCTTTGATTATTTTTATCTCCTTGATTGTGGCTTCTCCGAATAATGTAGTATCATCTGCAAAATGTAAATGAGTAACTAGACTCAAATCCTTGTGAATCAAAATACCCTTCCACATCCTATTGTACCTTTGTTCAAATTAGATAAAGTGGGATTAGACCGCCCAAACCCTAAAAAAAAGTAAATTCAAGTCGAAACGAGAGGATGGAAGCTATTCACAAGAGGTGAAATTAAAAAGCTTTTGAATGAAGCTACAACCGTTAGGGACCGGGGTTCAAAAAAATAAAATAAAAAAAAAGAAATCAGAGGGGTTTAGGCGGGAACCTTGAATAAACAATGAGAGAGCCCCTCACTCCAGAGGAAGGAAGGAGAAGGAAGAAAAAGACAGAAAAAGAATAGAACCTCCAGATTAAACCCGAAATCCAGTAGAAACAACTAGGGAGAGACTGCAAGAGCCATCGAAGACACCTTTCCGCACACAAGAAACCACCTCATGTTGTACCTTTGTTTATAGACGTATCTACTTAACAATTCAACCACGATGACAAATAAAAAAGGTGAGATCAGATCGCCTTGTCTGATTCCATTACTACTCTTGAAGAAGCCAAAAATAGCTTTGTTTACCACTATAGAAAAATGGGGCATTCCAATGCAAAACTCAATGAGTGTGATCCATTTTTTATCAAATCCAAATTTCTCCCATGTCTAGGTGTGAAATCCACTCTCTTATATTTCACATTTGATGGGTGCATTAATTTTCCCGGGGTTAGGGTTGACCATTTGAGAATTACACCTTGCCTCGTTCGGATTTTGCTCAAATTTGCATACATGGAAACCCGTCATTTTTATTAAATAATATATTATATTATAAAGAGTATTTTTTATAATTTTGTAAGAGAAATAGTGACTAGACTATTAGGGCCCGTTTGGCGCTTGGAATTAACTTATTCAGAATAGGCCTATTCTAGAATAAGAGCCTATTCTGGAATTAATTTATGCTCAAAATGAAAGCTGGAATAAGGTTTGAACCTGTTTGGTGCACCTAGAATAAGACTGGGAAT
>MU224516.1:2666031-2676184 GCA_018584345.1 Thuja plicata
GTCATGGAAGGGAAAGCGCACAACAAACCTGTGATATAAAGAAAAAACACATGTACAACAAGATTCAACAGGCAACAAAACCCTAGTCAAAAACACATGTACAGTCTGTGGGTGAAAGGGTAAAAAAAGGCAACAAAACCCTAGTCAACATTTGGCATAAAATAAAACAAACGGCACTGAGCATAAAATAAAATGTTGAGAAGACCAACCGATTCACCAAGGCGAGCCCGATCGCCAAGCGTAGCTGCAGACACAGGCAGGATTCCAATGTGTTCCAAACCGACCGTCGTTAACGAAAACCTGTTTACAAGCACGGCGATCTCACATGCGGATCTCATAAAAAAACCCTATTTACAAACGCCCGGACCCGATGACATATAAATTGCCATTTAATTTCGAATTCGAGAATAGAGTTATTCGAGAATAAAAATAATTCCAAGTTTTTTTTGGAATTAATTTATTCTTGCATAAGCCTCGAAACAGGAATTAAATTTCCTATTCGAGAATTAGAAATCCTGCACCAAACAAAGAATTATTTAATTCATGCATTATTGGCTCCATTTCAGAATTGTTTCCTCACACCTATAAAATGACGGATTATACCACACATTTTTAGGCTTCAATATGAGTGATTAATCTGTTTTATCCCGTATGTATACTTAGTTTAACTATTTAAAACACAAGATTAATTGTGTCTGGCATAGATTGGTTTGTGAGCTTTTATGAGAAAAACGAGAGAGTTTCATATGAGCCTCTGGCAGAATAGCTGGTAAATATGGTGCATGCAGTTGTTACGTGGAAGAAAATCAGGTACATAGATGTGCGCTGCGTATGACACGTGTCCATTGTGGTCTGCACAAAACCAACATTAGCCCACTATGACTGAAAAACAATCCCAAAAGTTTTAAATGGTGGAAGATTGTTGATAGCCGAGTTCAAGAATTTGAGAGGAAAAGAGGAATTTTTTATGGAGCAGCTTAAAGGCTTGCCCAGATTGGCAATTACACTGGATGTGACTAAGAAAACTCTGTATATGATTTGGTAATCAAGGACGGATCTGTCTGTTTGCGCCTCAATTAGGATTCAAAAAGGGTAAATAATTTTACCCAGAATCCAGTGCTTGAAATGCATATTTTCTAACTATTTTCCCTTTGGCTGAAATCTTGGGTTAGTTTATGGGGCAACCATAAAAGCGGGAACTGTGAGATGGTGATATTTAGACGTGATTTGTCTGGCCTGTAAAACTAGATTATATTGTACATTTAGGTCCCTAGGCAAGCTTATGATTTGTCAATGCAGTTATTTCACAGCATTAAAATTTGCAATGAAGAATATACATTTCGGCTGTAAAGTGAAAGAATGAATTTTTAATCCTTTACAACCTTGTTGGTTTTAAGCTGCAATTGTGCCTCTGCAGTTGAATGCGAAGCAAAAGATTGTGTATCAGTTTTGAGTGGATTATATGAAAAATCTCCCTAAAAAGCTGTACAGTCATTTTGATAAAAATTGCATCGATCTATTTATTTAGCAGTAGAAATCCAAATATTAAGATTGGTAAAACCACATTGAACCATTGTACTGGCAGTTGTAAATTAAACATATAATATAGATTGAACATTTATTTTTCCTAAATATTGAAACATTATAAATTAGGGAAAAAATTACCTTCAATAATTGCTCCAAGAGCATTGCCCTTGTTACGAATTGGTTATAATGGTTTTCCTTCTGAACATGAAAATTATCAATCATTTTTAACATATTCTCCCACGAAAACCATCAGTAAAAGAAACAACAAAACGATTGTTTTCTGCTACATCAAAATTTGCAAGCAGACTACTACAAGGCATAGGTGAATAAACATTTACAACTAAGGCTTATTTAGATAATAATATGGGGATTAAACATGAGCAAGGGAGTGAATTTCTCGGGGGTGAATCCAATTGTGGAGCCCGGAACATGAAAGAGCACTCGATGGTTTGATGGTGGAAGCTCCCAAATGTGGACTCGTCACTATCGGCATTATGATCATGGAAGAATGCAAGGCATATCACTGATCCATCTCTCTAGTGCTATGCCTTGCATTCCTCCCTGATCATAATTGGGGAGGTGACGGCGAAAGGAATCCCTTATGACATTGTAGAGTCTCTCTCCTCAGCACCAGTAACCCGGAGACAGCAGAGGATTTGAGGAAGGGCAGATAGCACGAGAAGGTCTCCTCAAAACGATAACCGACCCCTCCCAAGTCCAAGAAGCCCCGGTGTCGACGACAATGGGAGGTTCCCCCTGATGTGCACAGCCGAATACGAAATTCTCCACCTTTTTGCCACTTACGGATAGCGTCTCGTTTGACTAGCGAGTGCATTTTTCGGGGGCGAATCGATGGTTCTGATGCTGGAAGCTCCCAAATGTGGATTCCTCGCTATGGGCATCATGTTCAGGGAAGAATGCAAGGCATAACACTGATCCATCTCTCTTTTGGGGGATCAAAGTATTTGCCAAGGGTAGAGTCAAGCCAGCATTTCCACGAAAGTGGAATGTAATTACAGGAATCTGGCTCAGGTCTCCGGGAAAGGAATCCCTCATGGCATTGTAGATGGGCCGCATATTATCAGTTTTGACGTTTGCAGTGGCATGAGAACAAGATGTCTTCTTATATATCTTTTTGAGTTTCTTATTCTCACCAGAATATTATTCTTCACACTATTTGTTCCCCTCACATTAATTTTGCTTCCCACACAATTTTCATTTCGTTAACCGTTTTTGCTCTTTCCCCTCACAGAGATAGTAGATGTAAATGACTATTATAAGCATTTAATACAGTGAATATATTCTTTGTAATGCTGGAAACAACAAAGATAGTATATGTTTGTGTGCATGAAAAGTGTTTCAAACATAGTGCTCAATTGTAAAAGTATTCGTCGACTGTTATTTAACAACAAAATTTTGAATGTGCCAGATGAAAGACAATATAAGTATTGCAGTTAAAGATAAATTACGAAAAGATTGAATGAACGTCTTACGGTGTAGTTAGTTGCACCTTTTCCTCTCTTTAGAATGTGTTAATTACTGCACCTTTTCCTCTCTTTAGAATCAAGAGTCTTCTATTCTATTCCTTGTAATAGAAGAAATATTTTAGTATTCATAATTGCTTCAGTAAATGGGAAAAGAAAATGAAAAATGCTACATATTTAAGTTCAACTTTTCCCCCAAAATATATATATGAATTGTGAGTTGTATGATCTATGCCAATAATGAACTTATTAATTAGTAACTATTATCTTCTACATTGTTTTTTTTTGTTGAATGAAAGGAAGCAATTAAGTAAAAGCATCATACATAAAAAGAAGATCTAACATTTAAAGTAGAAAACCCCAAAAAAGAGCTCTGAAAGTTTGATAACCTTAATTTCCAACTATTTAAAATAATTAGTATTTTAAAATTTAGATTTCTAGCAAGTAGATAACATTATTATTATTTTTATATTAAACTCTATTCACATTACAGATTATCTATTTGGTTTTTCAAGGCTATTGACAATATAATATTTTTCAGAGTATTGGAAAACATTGAAAAATAATATTCCTTAAATGAAAAAAGAATGAAACTTTATAAATCTAGTTATACTTTGATAAATGTCGTTACACTTGTCACATTTTAGCGTTTAAGTTTTTAGAATTTGAGGTTACACTTGTCAATTGCGTTCCCTTGAATTTTTTATAAGTCTTTTTAACAAATAAAGTTTGTATCATCGCAGTCCTAAAGACCACATTTCTTTGAGGCATTTTGTTAGACAGTCCATGTGCCCTGTGCTTTCAATTTTTCACAGCTCTATAAACATGCTCATGAAAATGCAAACCATGTGTGAGAAAATGGAAGTTTTGAGTGTAGGAAATGAATATTGTCTGTGTAGAAAATAGAAACTGCCTGTAAGGTGAAAGAGTGCTCTTGAGAATATGGATTTAAAAGAATTAAATATAAGTGTTAAGAGTCTTCAGAAGAGCTTGTGAGTAGTAAGCAGAATGTGCAGCCTCTTTTTCAACATTATGTCAAGAGACATAGATTGGGAACCATTTGACTTTGGAAGTTTTATTCCCAATTCACGGGTATACTATGCGTGTGTAGAGTAGTTTTGCCACTTTAGGCTGGTACAATTTTAGTCTTAGAAATTTTATTATCTGCTATGTAATTTGGATGCTGAGATTGGTAATGGTCAATTCAATTTTAAACAACCATAAAGCATAAATTAGCTATAGAATTCTTTCAAAAATGTTTTCAAAATAAAGAAAATAAATTTCTTCTCTCACTTGGATGTGTATATTTGCAATAATTTTAAGTTTTAACATCAATTAGTCTCAGAATTTCCTATCATAACATGGACATAAACATAAACTAATCTCATAATTATACTGATCATGGTTTTTAGTTTTTTGTTCTCTAAATTGAATTTTGACATTGATACAATTTATTTTTTGTTGGCAAGTGGCCCATTTTGGATTGTATAGAGGTTGTCATTTATGGAAACACTACTGTTGTGTATGGTCGCTCGAAGTGAAACTCAGTTTTGATATTCAGTTCTACAAAAATGACTAAGTCCAGGAAGTAGGTTACTGGGTACAGAAGTACAGTTTTGATCAATGAGCACTGTATATGGTGAACTAAGTCATGCAAGCTTAGAGGAAGGTATTTTGTGATATGGTAGATCTTCAGTTAAGGTCTCTTGTGTTTTGGAGTTCATTTCAAAGAGTTACAACCTGTTGAGGTCATGCGAAGACAGCATAACAGCGAAACAGAGCAGTTGAATGGTCATGATGATTAAGGAAGTATAACGTGGAATCTAGAAGTGCTAAGTTGTATTAAGTCCAAGTATAACGTGAAATCTAGAAGGTTTCTTCAGGAAACTTAAGGAACAAATTGAACTTTCCAGGAATCAAAGGCAAGGTCTTATGGAAAAGATAAAACATGATTCAAATAATGATTCATCTGATCAGGTACAATAACTTGAACAAGAAAAAGATGCATTGAAGCAGGATCATGAAACTACTTCTGTTTTGATGTCTAAGGAAATTCAGAAAGAAAAAGATGGAAGAATCAAAATTGAAGCAATCCTAAAGAATACAAATGTTCAGATGGGAAAGATGCAAATTGAAGTTGATGTCTACAGAACCAAGTATCATGAATTAGAAAAATACAACCAAATCATAAAATGAGAACTTGTGAGGATAAGAAACACATTGAAAAACTTCATATGAGCAGTGACAAGATTGATTAACAGAGAGAGAGAGACAAAAACCTAAAGGAGACATGACAAGTGTTGGCTTCAATAAAGATGAATGTTCCAAATCTCAAGAATAAAAATCTAAATAAAAGATAGATGAAGAAAGACCTATACAAGAAGAGCCTAGAAAACATATGAGACCTTTCAGAGGTAGATGCTTTGGATGCAACAAAATTGGTCACATGAAGAGAGATTGCAGAGGTAAGGTTCTTACAAATCCTTTTCTTGTTATTGTTTCAATTGCTTTGAATATATACACAAGAAGACAAAATGTAGAAAGCCTGATCAATCCTACACTAAGAAAGATTACTTTAGAGAAGAAACAACAGCTAAGATCACATGTTACAAGTGCAATAACTTTGGGCACATCGCAAATTATTGCAAGTTAAAGAAATCAAAACATATCACCTCCTATATGCTACAAATAAAATAATCAAGGACATATAGTGAAGTTTTGCCTCGGTATAATGGATCTACAGGTAATAGAAGACCACCACCTATTGTTATAAAGAAAAAAGTTGGTGATGTTGGAAAAAGTATGGTAGAATACATGGAAGAATTTGACAATCAATTTGTGAAAGAAAGTGGCAAAGTTTGGAAAGAAAAGGAGCCGAGTGAGCCTAAGGTTCAGGGAGATGCAATTATTGCTACTGAACTCTCGCCTGAATGTTCCAAATCTCAAGAATAAAAATCTAAATAAAAGATAGATGAAGAAAGACCTATACAAGAAGAGCCTAGAAAGCATATGAGACCTTTCAGAGGTAGATGCTTTGGATGTAACAAAATTGGTCACATGAAGAGAGATTACAGAGGTAAAATTCCTTACAAATACTTTTCTTGTTATTGTTTCAATTGCTTTGAATATAGACACAAGAAGACAAAATGTAGAAAGCCTGATCAATCCTACAGTAAGAAAGATTACATTAGAGAAGAAACAACTAAGATCACATGTTACAAGTGCAATAAATTTGGGCACATCGCTAAGTATTGCAAGTTGCAGACTAATTAGAACATATCACCTCCTATATGCTACAAATATAAGAATCAAGGACATATAGTGAAGTTTTTCCTGGGTATAATGGATCTATCGGTAACAGAAGACCACCACCTACTATTATAAAGAAAAAAGTTGGTGATGTTGGAAAAAGTATGGTAGAATACATGGAAGAATTTGACAATCAATTTGTGAAAGAAAGTGGTAAAGTTTGGAAAGCAAAGGAGCCGAGTGAGCCTAAGGTTCAGTGAGATGCAATAATTACTACTGAACCCTCGCCTGATGTTGTTACGTCGACCTAGATAGCCAAGCATGGCCTTAGCGGGCACTTTGGAGAAATACATAGAAAACCATCCATCCCATGTTTATGTGGAATAAGCTTTTGCGAGCTTATGGAGAGTATGTATGATTGATATGAAGCACCTATATGAGATCACAAAACCTTACACACTATATCTTTTGATCGCTAGATTAATGATCAACTGGATCATTTATAGAGTTAAGGTTATTGGGAAATGTGCCAATAATTTCATGGAAAAGTATAAGTCTATTCATTCAGAGATATATAATCACTATTCGAAGTAGAATTGAAGGAGATCAGTGAAGCAAGCAGAAATCCAAGACACCTTGCGATTGATTTAGTGCGAATTCAAAGATTCATTGAAGCAAAAGAGGTATTTCTATTTTGCGAAGATTTCATTATGGATACTCCATTGATCTTTAATATCAATGAAAGGCCTAGGTATAAGTTTAAGAAACATCCTTGTAAATCAACTGAAGATGATCCCGAAGGTGCATTTTCACAAACACCCTACGATGTTCTACATGTTGAAGATATTAGGGCTTACATCCATTGTAAGTATGAGTCACTGGGAGATTAGTCACTGGGAGATTTTGAAATCTATAAGGAAATGAAAGATATGATCAAAGAAGATGGTAAATGGAAGGATGAGTTTGCTCATTTGGAAAACCTAAGTGTGATGTGAATGGCAGAGCTTTACGAGTTTGACGAAGAAGAATGGATCAAAACCATGTTAAGTAGACTACATGATCAATTCATTTGGAATGGTGATCAGCCTATGAAGATATGTAGTGAGTTAATCCATGACATAACTGGTTTGGATAACTTTGGTGTTAGCCTTGTTACAGAGAAGAACAAAAAGAAGCAAGTGGAAACCCTAACCCACTCTAAATGGGATAAGCGAATGATGGTTGTAGCTAACATCTTTCAACAAGATGTGAGATTGGTTTCAATGATATTAGGTTACAAACTCCATTATAGCAGCCGACCTAACTCAGTATCCGCTAGAGTTATAATGATGGCATATATAATGGTAAAGGAAAATGTTAAATATAACGTTTGTGAAGTACTTGCACAACAGTTCTTGGAGAATATGAAGGAGATAAAGAAAGAAAAATCTAAAGCATTCAGATTTGGGTCATTATGAATACATATTCATATCCATATAGTGCACAAATACCATGGTATGCACTCAAGAGCCTGGAAGGATAATGAACCCACTAGAATTCAGAGTAGTACAAACAACTACAAAAGACAGAACAATGATTGGGTAGATGGAGAATTATTTGGAATGATCAAGATTCCACAAAGACAGATGAATGGAAGAATGAAAATTCCCAAGGAAATGGTGGAGAAGTATTTAAGGATACAATTTGTTTCATGGTTGAAACTGATTGTGTGTTCGTTGAGGCAGTAGAACTGAGAAATAAATGGTGTTACCTTATGGGGTATGAGGTTAGTTCAGAGATCTTAACAATGCAAGTTGAGCATATATTATCTTCAGATATTGATCCATCAGAAGAAAGATGGGGAAATTATGAGGAAAATTCAGCTAAGATAAGAGAGGAACATACCCGAACAATAAGGAGAAAGAAAATTGAGAATGTTGTAGATGATTTAGTAGAGAAGGCTGGTATTTCCAGAGAGGAGATGAAGGAGATAAGGAAGAAGCTGACTAAGAGTGCTTCTGGATTGGCGAGCATTGCTCCTGCAACCCATCCACCACCAGAAATTGAGAAGACTACAAGTCCACCTTCTACTATGGTAGAAGTGTTTGATACTACACCAAAACAACCTAAAAAACATCACAGACAGAGGAAACAACAAAGACCCCTGCGAAGAGGACAAAGTCCTCCAAAATGAATTCACCACCAAAAAGACAGAGAACTAAAGTACAAAAGAAGAGAGAAGAAGAAAATGAAGTTGAAGCAAATAAGGTATATAAGAGAAGAAAATAGAGACCCAAAAACTATGGAAACTAGATCTAAAGATGTTGGCGAAAAGAATCATAGAACAAGGAAAACTCGATCAGTTACCTAAATACTATGATAGGTATGATGAAAAAGATAAGACTCAGATTGAATATTTTTTCATAGATCATATGTTTGCATTTAAGAAAAACCTAATTAAAATGGAAGTTAGTATTTTGAAGGAACTATATGAGAAATTGGAGATTACAAATAGTTAGCACTAACTGAGGATGAACAGAATAGAGTGAAAGAAATTGAGGACATGGTGTCAGTTGTATCTTATGATGAACATGAAATAATTTTGAAAGAAATAAAACCATTCTTGAGAACTAAAGAAAGATTAATAAAGATAATGGGAAGGACATATGATGAGGTTATTGAGGATACACATAAAGCTACAGATAAGGTCCTAATGGAGACTGAACCTGAGAAGTCTTCACCTCCTAAACATAAGGCTACTAAGCCTAAAACTATCCTAAAGGGAGAGTCATCCAAGATAGCTGAGATAAACATTGATACATCCAAGGATGAAGAAGATAGCAGTCAATTTGTAAGTACAGTGAAGCAACCAGTTTTATTTTTTGCTGGTGTGCCTATATCATTGGACACATCGTAGGATAAAAATGACCCCTTTCAAGGAAATTTGGATACTAGGAATGATATAGATGGAAGAGCTGAAAAGGATACATTAAATCCTATTGAGGAAGAGCCTTATAAGGGCGAGTAAAGCATAGCTGAGGCAAAAAAAGAACTAGAGATCTAAAATTTGAAGTGAAGAAAGAAACACCTACTCCTGTTTCTTCAACTTTGTTGGCAAGTGGAGACAAAACTCTCAGTACTGATGTAGAGAGAATGGATGAGGATGAGATGATGAATATATCTTACATAGCCTTTTCGAAAGCCAAAGATAGATATGAGAAGAGAAAAAAAGAAAAAGTCTAGGGTATTGGAAAGAGGAGTCGATACTATCAACAAACTCCTACCCCTATCTTTCACTTTCCAAGGAAAGGACACAACAAAGAACTTGCACACAATATTAGATGACTTTGATAGCCACTTTGAGTGTCAGGAGAAGATTGCAGAAGCAAGAGATGACGAGAAACACTTGGCGAAGAAACTTGAGGAGGTATGCAAGTATATCTCATGGGACTTGAGAATATTAAGAAATACTATTTTTGAAGTGAAGATCTATATAGGACATAGAAGGAAGTTATAAAACTACTATATAAATCCTATTAAACACCTTCATAATATTGAGGATATCGTTGCAAATGATAGGAAAACACTGGATAAGGGTGTATATAGTTGTGAGACCTACTCACACACTGTTGTGGATTTAAACGGAGAAGTATCTAGACTGTTGTATAAGATAAGTGTATTGGAGACTGAGAAAGGAAGAGTAATGGGAAGATTTTGTGTGTTGAAGATTTTAATCACTCCTGAACTATCAATTCTTGAAAAACACCTTTCTGACATGGAGACATCAATGAAGGCACTCATAGATAACATGCCTACAAAGATTAACATAGCAGAAACTTCATCATTTTCATTGAATCGACTAATCCATGTGGGTTAGATTTTGGTAAAGACACAGACTGTAGAGGCAAAGATCT
>MU224516.1:2676298-2705258 GCA_018584345.1 Thuja plicata
ATATATATATACATACTACATTTTGGTATACATTTTCCATTGTTGTCAAAGGGGGAGTACTGGATATGAAAAATGTATAGAGGAGATATATACCTAGTCAATATTTTGGTATTGAGCACTTAGTCATTTTTCACTAAGTGTTTCCATCAATGCCAAAGGGAGAGATTGTTGGCAAGTAGCCCATTTTGGATTGTATAGAGGTTTTAATTTATGGAAACACTACTCTTGTGTATGGTCACTTGGAATGAAACTAAATGGCCAAATACAATATGTAGGTACAAATGGAACTAGGAAAATAATTTTTTCGTATTGGTGTGAAAATAATGAGAACACCATGTTATAGGAAAGATGAAAACTCCATATTCAATATAGGTGGGAAAAAGGTCAAGGAAGAACCAACAAAAGGATTTTCTTCCTTTTATAAAATTCCTTGATATGTGTCCTATCCCTTTTGTTCTTGTGGGAGACGAGAATTATAGTCAAATCTATCTTAATTTTTTTAATGTTGCCTTCATACCTTTTGTTCTTGAACCGCCTCACAATAGGTGCTTAGTAATCGTTCCCAAAGCCTCTCTTAGGAATAGTTTATTCAATCTAAGGATCACTTCTCCCACCATGAGGTGCATTTAGTTTGTCAACCTAGGGATGTATAATTTAAATGGTACGACATAGTATGTGCACTAAGTTCCTTAAAGATTCACTCTACCTATGTTGTAGGAAAGTAAAATACATGAAAGGAATCTATACTAGGGCTGCAGGAAAGGAAACACACGTAATCCTTACTGAAATGAATGCTACAAATTGCAAACTCTACTTAAGCCTATTATTTCAACCTAGAGCATTCACTATAACTATCCTTGTAGGTGCTGCAGGAACATTCACAAAGTACAATGCTGTAGGAAGAAACTGTAATCTTCTATCTAGAATGCTGGAAATGCAAAAAGTAAATCTATTCTACTTCTACTCTAATCCACCTTCCAAGTGGGCCCCCTTGGTTGGCTTCTACTAATCTATGAACACAGAATATAAACCAAAGGTCACTTCATTATCTTTCAAAAATTGATTACATGAGAATGATACATAAAACTGGAAATGAACTTGCTGTGCAAGATGCAACAGAACAATGTATTCCAAATTCTCTGAGAGCCTTCAAAACAATAGTCTCCTCCCTATAAATAGAGGATTGACTTCTTTTATTCTAAAAAAGAAAAGGAACTATCTAACTAAAACCACGCCAGAGAGAGGAAAAACATGAAACAAAACAGCCCACAACATATGCAATGAAGTCTGGGTGACCAAGTCAACATGCTAGGAATACGGAGGGAATATAAAATTGCTACATTCATGCATTTTTGAAACAGTGACTCCTTATTTGTAGTATCCATGTCTTCTGATTCCATGATGGTTATCCATTCACAGCTGGTCTTTAACGTCCTCTTTAAATGTTGTCGACCACTCCCAGCGGCTCCTACTTCCTGGCAGGTTAGTTATCATGCAAAGATATTCATACAAGTAGCTTAATCAAATTGATCTAGATGTTAGAACATACATTCTGATTATTATATGAAATACTGCAACATATATATATATATATATATATATATATATATATATATATATATATATATATAATATTGGCATAATATGACATATCTATTCTACCCATGGGTTTAATGGTTCTATCTGTACTTTGACATAAGTTCAACTAACTAAAAGTTCACAAATGTTCTGATAATACTTAAAAATAGAGTATAAGGATTAATATAATAGAGACACTAAAATTGTCTCATCATTTTCCCCTTGGCAAGATGAATGCTTTTCCTCAAGCATTACATCTTCTGGTAGTTGCTCTGAAATCTCCAACCTCTGTTCTCCCTCTCCTTTAGCTTTTGAAGGTGTAATAGAACCCCATTTCTTTCTCCCAGACATCCACTTTGTGATTCTCCTGCAGTCGGTCAAGTCTGTCAGTATTAATGTCATACAGGGGCCAAAGGAGCATTGGTGGCTGCATGGTGAGTGGATACGAGAGTTCATGTCTAGTTTGCCTTCCCAGCTGCATATATTTTGGTGCTCTTTGAATAGCTGCTTGGAGGTTGATGGGACTGTGTGGTTCTGATTTCTTTAATGCCTTAGATAACCTACCCCATCTACTTCTAGCTCCAGCCAGGGCTCTCTGAAAGACAAATGAATCCCAAAGATTTTATCCCTTGTTTCCTCCTTAATTTTTCCATAAGTCAAATTGAGCCAATCTCTTAGGAGTATATCTGGCTTGCTACTCTCTTCTCTTAATGGTAATGGCTCTATTTTCTCTTGTTCCCTATAATTTTCCAGTTGTATGTCATAGTTGGATTCATTATGCATCTAGTTGATTAATGCCCTTAGGTGTATATCCCCTATATAAAGTAGAGGGTTCCACTCAGTCTCAGCTGGGATAATGAAGTTATGCATGTACAGTTCACAAAGTAGATTTTTCTTCCATGAGGGAAGGGTCTGGTAAAAGCCATAAAATTATTGGGCTGACTTGAACTCAGAGTCTATATCTTTAATGGTCATCATTAGTTGGAACAAGAGGAACTGTTCTTTCAAATAGATGGTGTAAACCCTAGGAGGTGGTCTGCATGCAATTATTTGATCAGCCAATTTGAGGGCATGATCCATCTTTTTTTTCTTCTTTTCCAATTGCTCTTTCAATTCTGCGTTCTCTTCCCCTTGCTCTGTTATTACTCTTTTTAATTTCTTCTTCTCCTCTCCCCATAAAGTTGTTGTTAAAACATGCTTATTATGCAATCCAAAGAGAAGCGTTTGCAAGGTGATTGGGCCACAATCTTCTGCCTGGTTACTTTGCCTCCTCTATTCCTTCCATGACTACTCTAAGAAACTTATTAACCAAGTTCTGTTGTAGGGCACTAAGGCAGTTTCTGTTTAGGCTGGCTGATGGGTTACTGAGGCATTCTCCTCGTTATTGTCTAGAATATCTTGATGGATTTCCTGGGGACTGTTTTGGTAAACATCAGGTTCAGATTTATAATTTTCTATTGAATGTGGAGGAAATTCTGGAACTGTAGATTGATTTGCGGAATCGTCTGGAATAATTTGTACATTGGGTTGTTCATCAAATTGTAAAGGAGAAGTGGGTTGGCTTTCTGAGGATACTCTAGGGAGTTGTCCTCTCATTCTAGGGCTCCTTCGCACAGGGGTTTTTACAATTTCTACAACCTTTTTCTTAATAGCCTTCTTCGGTTTCTCTACTGCAGGAGTAGCTGTTGCAGAAACCGACTTCCTTTTCTTCCCCTTTGAAGCAGTAGGGGTTTGTGGCTTGGCTGCAGGAACAAAAGTTTCTCCCTCTAATTTTCATTTTCCTTTGGTTTAGGCAGAAGTAGGTACATTTGTCTCATGAGCAGGTAAAGGCACACTTTCTTGAAGATTTATAGTTTCTGCCCCTTGGGTATCTTGTTCAATGACTGGGTCAGTTGGTATTGCATATCATGACCAAATTGTACATTAGGGTTAACCTGTGGTTGTAGGGTTTTATGCTGAAAAAATTCTGACCATGCCATGGGAGAGGCAACCCTAAGAGTTCTTTCTATTAAAAATTTAATTAGGGCATAGTGGGTGACAGAATTTACATTTCCTTTTTGGGTCTCCTTAGCACTAATGCATAGCATATTGTACAAGAAATTAGGGACATTAACTGGTAGATTATGCCTTACATAGCTCAGTAGTTTAAAATGATGTGCATGCAAATTGGAAAATCTCCCTTCACATGTAAAATACCTGATGATATGCGTAGCCAACTCATTATACGACGGAGGGATAGACATTCTTTTGCACCCTTGTTTGGTAATCTCCATAGGAGGGTCGCTTGGTAGGGTAAACTGGGCCCTAGCTGATCTAGCATCATGCACATTGGGGTAATTCTCCCCGACCATTGGTAACCCAGTGAATTCTGTTGTCCGCTCTTCTGTGGCGACCACTATCAATCCCCATACAATTGCTTGCCCTTCTTCAAATGTACTCGCAAATTCAGCTACTGAGTCTTCATCAAACTTTGTTAACCTTAAGAAATATCCTAGCCAGCCACATGCATTAAACCTTCTTACCACTTCAACATCTGAAAGTAACACACCATGTACTACCGACTCGTGTCTCTGTAACTGGCCTCCAATCTATGCTTGCCAATTTTCAATTTGTCTGCTCTGTATTAGATAAATGCCTTGCTCCTTGAATATCAGACTACTCATTTTTGAGAAACTATGGGCTTCCTTTTGAATTCCTCTGTTATACTTGGTGTGAACAATGGTGATGTATTTTAACAAGAGAAATTATAGTTCTTACTATGGGTTGCCACATAACTTAATTATAAGTCACATCAAGTTTTACAATCATGGAGGATTTGGGAATAAAGGTACGACATTTGTGCGATATAACAATGGAACTTTAATGAGATAAAGGCTAAGTACAAATTTGAGGTGACATAAAATCTTTTAGGAGTAAATAGAAATGACAATTTGGAATTAATACACTTCCCTCCCCCTGTGAAACATTGATAAGTGTCCACACTTGGAATATTTGGCACGAGGAATGGAACTGGCTTAATGTCGTAATGATACATTTATTGCAGTACTAGATATAATCATCGAAATCTATGCACTAAAAAAGGAAAAAAATTGAAAATATTGTACCTGTCATTCGATCTTTGCACGTGCCAAAAAAAGGTGGTGAGAGTGGAGCGAAAGTGGCGGTGGCTTGCGTCAACATACTCGGCTCTTATTGAAAGAAAAGAAAGGAAAAGTTTGATGACGTGGAAGGTGGGTGAGTGGAAGATAAAGAAATGAGATGAGTTGGAAAGAAGAATTAGAAAGTGAATGGAGGAATGAACTTCATGTAAACACGAAGTTTTTATTATGGACATGCTCAATAGAATTCTATTGAAGAGCTACAGGAAGAAGGTTGGCACCCTCTGCTGTAGGAAGTGTTACCTATTGTTTGTTTGAAATTTTTTGTCGAAATTGCTGCAGGAAATCTTCTTTTGTTTGAGGTTGGTGAGACAACTTTAGCTGATGTCCATTGACTAATAGCTTGAAATTTACTAGGTCAATTGTGGTCAACTAGACAGCTCCATTGGTGAAGACATGATTTATTTCATACAGCCCCAACCATCTTGTCTATAGCTTGCCTGGTATTTCCTTGAATCTTGAATCATATAGTAATGCCCAATCGCCAACTCGAAACAGTTTGTTTTTAATATGCGGGTCGTGCCACTTTTTTTGTCTGCTTCTAGACTATTTCAGTGCGTTCCAGGGCAGATTTGCGCATTTCATCCAAGGAATTGAGATGCAACAATCACTCTTTCTGTGCTGCAGGAAGATCAATATTTAACTCCAATGCCATTCACAATGTTTTGTGTTCAAATTCAATGGGTAGCATGGCTACTTTTCTGTATAATAGCTCAAATGGAGTGAACCCTATAGTGGTTTTCCATGTTGTTCTATATGCCCAGATGACTTCTTATAGTTTGCTGCTCCAGTCCCGGTGATGCAAATGAACTATTTTTGTTAAGATGGCTTCTATTTCTCGATTTGTAACTTCAGCCTGTCCATTAGCCTGAGGGTGATAGGGGCTTGAATTTCGATGTATGATATTATATTCTTTCATGAGCTCTGTTATCAGATTGGAAGTGAATTGGGCACCTTGGTCAGTTACAAGTTCTCTTGGTACTCCATATCTAGTGAAAATTTCATCATACAAAAATTCTGCAACCTTATGATCCCGGGCATAATTCATAGCTTTTACTTCGACCCATTTGGTCAAATAATCAGTGCAAACTAGGATGTAAGACTTCCCATTGGATGGAGGGTCTATTGGACCAAAGAATTCCATGCCCCATTTGTAAAATGGAGTTACCACCACCTATGGATTTACGCGCATTTCATCTGATCTAGTTGGTCGACCCATTCTCTGACATTTGTCACATTTCCTTTTATAGTTGGCTGCATCCTTGTGAAGTGTAGGCCAATAATATCCAGTTGTTAAAATATTTTGGGCTGTCCTTTTTTCTACAAAGTGTCCCCCACATGGTTCATTATGACAGGCACGGAGAATGTCATATGTCTCATCTTCTTGCACACATCTTCACATTACTTGATCATGTCCAGTGTAAAATAGTATGTTATCAATCCAAGAGAAATTAAAGCTTTTCTTGACAAGTAGTGTCCTATTCTTGTAAGAAAAATGTGTTGGCGTCTTGTTAACTACAAGGTAATTAGCTATGTCAGCATACCACGGACTTTGGACAACAATATGAAACAAATGCTCATCTGGAAATGCATCATCTATCAGAGTGGTATCTTCTTCAGTATGGTGGATTCTTGATAAATAATCAGCTACTACATTTGCTTTGCCAGGCTTGTCAACTATAGTAATGTCAAATTCCTGCAAAAGAAGAAGCCATCTTGCTAACCTGCCTATAATTGTAGGTTTGTTCATGAGATATTTTATTGCTGCATGGTCAGTATGAACAAAAATAGGATAGCCATTTATGTAATGACAAGATTTTTTCAGAGAATAAACTACTGCTAGTAATTCTTTCTCAGTCACTGTATAGTTTAACTCTGGTCCATAGAGGCTTTTACTAATGTAGTAAATTGCATTCTCTAGGTTACTATACTTTTGTCCTAGGAAATCACCTATTGCGTAGTCTGAAGCATCTGTATGAATGTGAAATGGAAAAGTCCAACCAGAACCCCTAAGTATGGGTGTAGTTGTCAACAGTTTCTTAAGCTGTAGGAAGGATTCATCACATTCCTTTTTACACGTAAATTTGACCTCTTTTGTAAGCTAAGTATACGAAGGGCTAGCTATTTGACTAAAATTTTGGATAAACCTCTTATAGTAGCCAACATGTCCTAGGAAAGACCTAACATCTTTTTGCTTTGTAGGAATAGGTAGTGTGAGAATTACCTCTATTTTCGCAGGATCTACCTGGATTCCAACTTCGGAGATAAAATGTCCCAGTACTACGCTTCATGCATCATCATGAAGCATTTCTCATTGTTGAGAGACAAGTTGTGTTCCTGACATCTGATTAGTACTCTTTCCAAATTCTTCAGGGCTTCCTCAAAGGTGACACCAAATGTAGTAAAGTCGTCCATATATATCTCCATACAATCATGTGATATGTTAGCAAAGATGCTGATTATAGCTCTCTGGAAAGTAGCTGGTGCATTACATAGGCCAAATGGTAATACAAAATAAGAATATGTGCCCTAGGGGCATGTGAATGTAGTCTTCTCCTGATCTTCTGGAGCAATGCTGATCTGGTTGTAACCGCTATATCCATCCAAAAAGGAGAAATATTTCTTACCAACTAGAGTGTCTAGGACTTGATCAATAAAGGGTAAAGGAAAATGATCCTTCTTTGTGGCATTATTCAACTCTCTGTAATCCACACATATTTGTCATTTCCCTCCTTTATTAGGTACAATGAACAAAGGTGATACCCACTTGCTATCAGAGATTGGATAGATGAAACTAACACCTAGTAATTTTTGTAATTCACTTTTCACTATTTCCCTCAATGCAGGATTTATCCTTCTTTGAGGTTGACAGAGCGGTAAGCTGCCATCATTAATGTAGATCCTATGGGTGTAGAGTTTGGGGTTCAAACCTAGCATGTCTCTATAATCCCAAGCAAAGGCTTTCTCATTTTTATGTAAGATTTTTGTTAACAATGCCAATTGTGTGGGTGGCAACTTGCTGTTCACATGGAGATTGTGACCTGGGGAAATTTACACAGTTTTTTGTAGCTCTACCATTGACATCTCAGGTACTGGGCTTGTAACTACTTCACATGGCAATAACTGGCTAATTATCTCAGGTCTTGCTGGAAAGACACAGTCCTCATAGGTAAATAGCTGCAAAATAGAACTTTCAGAAACATCCTTTGCTACTATACACTCATTGGTAAGAATACTCTGTATTACATCATCTTCCTCTTGCATTTTCATAAAAGACTGTCTATGCATCATCATAAGCTGGGCAACAGAGTTGACCTCTTCTTCCTCATCCCCTAGTTCTGGCCAAATAGGATCTCTCAAGTCTGTTTGAGGCTAGGCAGGAGGATAGAGTGCTAGCTTCTTTATTGCCTGACCATTTAAAATTGTCATACTTCTTGATCTGCAACTAATTTTTACATCAGTGGTGGCTAACCAAGGTCTCCCTAGGATGACTGGATAGCCAACAAAGTTTACTTTTGGTGATAAGATGAGAAAATCAACAGGTTATTCCCATGAGTCTAAGGTGACTACCACATCCTTTATAAGACCATCTGGAGTGACCATTGAACTATCAGCAAGTTGTAACATTATTGAAGTTGTTCTCAAGACCTCTATACTTAGTCTGTGCATTGTATCTTTGGTCATTACATTTATGGCTACCCCCAAATCAACTAGAGCATTTTTAATAGATTTCCCATTAATTATTAAGTCAACTACTGGACTTCCATGGTCTGAATACTTGGGTATAACTACCTTGTCCAACATGATATCCACAAGTTTCCCTATTACATGAACTGTTTGAGGGTCCTTCTTTGTCCTTCTAGGATTCTTAAGGCATGTGTCCTTAATAGCTTTTCCATAGATAGGAACGTCTTTGATAGCTTGAAACAGAGGGATTTGGATGTGCATATTTTTCAGCTGCTCAAGAATGTCAAACGACATTTCTTCTTGGGATATAGGCTTTTCTATTGTGAGCCTTTGTGGAAAAGGAGGGTCAACTGAGGTTTCAACATCAGTTTTGCTGGATTTTTGAGTTGATTGGGTGGTATCTTGCAATGTAGCCTCTGGAAGAGGTGTTGATGCTGCAGGAGTGTCTGCAACTTCTGTGATAATAGGATGTTCGGGTGCAGGCAGAGTAGTACTTGACCTCAAATGGATATCAGATATGTCTAGAGCATAGGTAGGATATTACTGTGTATCAGTGGTATACATTGGTTGTTGTTGTTGCTTGTTATTTGGATTAGGTTGCAGCTGAGCAGGTAATTGGATCTGCTTTGGATTAGGACTAGTGGCTGCAAGAGGTGGCATTATTGCAGGAGGAGGGATTGGAGGTGGCAATTGTGGAAAAGAAGGATTTTGGTTAGGCCACTGTGAAGGCCCCCTCCATTGGTTAATTTTTTTCCAATTTCCTTGGGGTGGTTGCCATTGATTTTGCTGGTTAGGCCATTGGTTATTTTGCTAGTTAGGCCACTGGTTATTTTGCTGGTTAAGCCACTGGTTATTCCAGGCTGGTTGAGAGTACTAAGGAGGATTCTGATAACTTTGGTTTTTCCATTAACTATTGTAAGGATTTGAAAATTGTAATGGGTCCTGAGGCATACCTTGTCTTGAATCCCATGGTTGATGTTGAGAAATGAAGAACACTTGCTCTTCGTCTCCTTCTATCTTCATGTACTCGGTAGGCAAATGTTGATTTTCCATGTTTGCCACCAGCTTGCATCCACGGTCTTTCTTTTGTTTACGACAATGAGGACAATACTCAGCTAACTGCAATTCAACGTCTGCATGTTTCTTCTTAGCAGTCAAGGTGTCGAGCAAATTGGATATCTCCAGCTTGGAAACGCCTGAACTGCTCCCTTTAATGAATGTAGACCGATATCCTCTGCTTTTCTTCCTAGTTGATTTGGAGTAATTGAGACAGATTTTCTTAAGGTCATCCCAAGAGGATTGGGATATGTCCCCACCAGCCATGAGGTCCAATGCTTCCAAACAACTATCGTTCACTCCTCTTAAGAAGACTAATTTATGTGAATCCCCCGCCAGAACATGTTGGGGATTCTTCTGCATGGTGTATAAGAAATGTGAAACATAGTCCTACATGAAACATAGTCCTCCAAGGTTTTGTCCCCCTTCTTCAAAATTCTAAAAATGTCATCTCCCCTTGGGTCACTCTCTTTGCAATATTCTTTGTATTTCTGTAGAAACATAGTCTGCATCTCATCCCACATGCCTGCTGCATTTTCTCCTAAGCCCATGAACCATTGTAAGGCTGACTCTTTCAGTGTTGCTAGAAATAGTTTGAGTTTGTGGGCATTAATGCTATAGTCAAAGCTATGACAAAGGATGTCAAACTCGAACAAAAATGTGTCAGGATCTTCGGTTACTAGGCCATAAAACTTCAAAAGTGCAGCAGGGGGTATATTTTTGAGATTGGCATTGTTTATGAAGCTAGGTAGAGGAAACAAGAAAGTAGGTTGTGCCATTACTGGAGGTATTAGGAGTTGCTATTGGAAAGGAATATTTTCCATAGGATTGTTAACATCAGGTGTGTTTGGGTCAGAATTATCAAGAAAGTTGGCCAAGATTTCAACAAAAGGCCGAAGACCACTTATGTCTAAAGGCTATGCTTCAGAGGAAGATCCTGCAGGAAACTCGGGACTTGCGTCAACAAAAGGTAACTCAACTTCTCTTCAACTTGTTCACTCAAATTCGTAGACTCTCCTGGAAGAAATCTGCCATATTCGTCTCTTCTTCTTCCCCTTCAATGCATGCAAATGAATTCTTCACACTGGTGAAGCAAATTTAGGACCACAAACCACTAAAAATAGCTAAAAGAATGAAAAATGACTTAGAAAGTTTCTTAGCTTGACACCATCCCTGGCAGCGGCGCCAAAAATGAATCGCCTCACAATAGGTGCTTAGTAATCATTCCCAAAGCCTCTCTTAGGAATAGTTTATTCAATCTAAGGATCACTTCTCCCACCATGAGGTGCATTTAGTTTGTCAACCCCGGGACGTATACTTGAAATGGTACGACACAGTATGTGCACTAAGTTTCTTAAAGATGCACTCTACCTATGCTGCAGGAAAGTAAAATACATGAAAGGAATCTATACTAGGGCTGCAAGAAAGGAAACACACCTAATCCTTACTGAAATGAATGCTACAAATTGCAAACTCTACTTAAGCCTATTCTTTCAACCTAGGGCATTCACTATAACTATCCTTGCAGGTGATGCAGGAACATTCACAAAGTACAATGCTGCAGGAAGAAACTGTAATCTTGTATCTAGAATGCTGGAAACGCAGAAAGTAAATCTATTCTACTTCTACTCTAATCCACTTCCCAAGTGGGCCCCCTTGGTCGGCTTTTTCTAATCTATGAACATAGAATATAAACCAAAGGTTACTTCATTATCTTTAAAAAACTGATTACATGAGAATGATACATAAAACTGGAAATGAACTTGTTGTGCAAGATACAATAGAACAATGTATTCCAAACTCTCTGAGAGCCTTCAAAACAACAGTCTCCTCCCTATAAATAGAGGATTGACTTCTTTTATTCTAAAATAGAAAAGGAACCATCTAACTAAAACCACGCCAGAGAGAGGAAAAACAGGAAACGCAACAACCCACGACATATGCAATGAAGTCTGGGCGACCAAGTCAACATGACGAGAATACGGAGGGAATATAGCAGTGCTACATTCATGCATTTTTGAAACAATGGCTCCTTATTTGCAGTAGCTGTGTCTTCTGATGCCATGATGGTTATCCGTTTGCAGGTGGTCTTTAACGTCCTCTTTAAATGCTGTCGACCACTCCCAGCGGCTCCTACTTCCTGGCAGGTTAGTTATCAAGCAAAGATATTCATACAAGTAGCTTAATCAAATTTTTCCAGATGTTAGGACACATATTCTGATTATTATATGAAATACTGCAATATATATAATATTGGCATAATATGACATATCTATTCTACCCATGGGTTTAATGGTTCTATCTGTACTTTGACATAAGTTCAATTGACTAAAAGTTCACAAATGTTCTGATAATACTTAAAAATAGAGTATAAGGATTAATATAATATAGACAGTAAAATGGTCTCATCAGTTCTTATGGGAGATGAGCATTATAGTCAAATCTATCTTATTTTGTTTAATGTTGCCTTGATTTTTTTTTACATAACTTCATGTTAGGGTTTTTAATAGTATTATAATAAATATTAGAGCCTATATTGTCTCCCCATTTATATTCAATACATTGCCTATTCCCTTCCATGAGCACAATTGTGTATAGTTACAAACTCCAATATTTAGTGTTAACTTCCAAGATGTTAGTGGTCAAATTCCTACGAGCCTGCAAAGACTTAATAGCTTAAATAATCCCAAGACCAATTTTATTTGAATAGTTATCCTTTGAGTATTTACTCTTGATGATTTTCCATATATTAATCATCCATAACCATGTTATCTATTGTATTAATATCTTCTCTTTAGTTTTAATCCACCTCGGGAATAGAGGAAGTTGATAAGCTTTTAATTTTATGCAGAGACATAGAAATTTGATTTTTATTTTCAATTTCCTAAAACATGCTTTCAACCATAGATTATGTTTTATTATTCAAGGAAGATTTGAAATTATTCATGGTATACTACTCATTCAGATTAAGACTATTTTTATGAGGAAAATCAATATTGCTAGTAACATTAATTCCAAAGCACACGTGTTTATTGTATTGTAATGTAATGTACTAATCTTAGTTTCATCTATTATGATAAATTTTATCAATGAAGATAGTGATTTGGAATAAAGACCCACAATATAGGGGGTCATTCTTATTTATCCCCTAAGGCCATGAAATTTCCAAAACCTCCTTAGTAATAGTTTCAAGAAACCATTTTACGGCCCTAAACATACAGTTATCGATATTTCAATATTTTTTATTGGTAACAATTTGTTTTATTTTTAATAATTGAAGAGAAAAATGAAAATCCCCTTTTGTATCATTCTACAAAATGAGACTTGAATACCTATCTTTTCATACTAGGCATTCTAGATCTATTCATCTGAAAAATTCCTAACCAATAATTTGTTACTATGAAAATTTCAAACAAAATGTAGAGATGAGAACGTCTACAATTTTCTCCACAACCACATCATAGAATGATTTTCTTGCTTATTTATTAATTTATGCCCTTTCAGGGACAATAGATGGATCACAATCTATCAAATGCATAATATGGTACTAAACCCATTTTCATAAATGTAAGCATACGACTCATAGTAAACACTTGTAGGTGGAGAACAAAGTTTAAACAACTAATCATATGTAATAAATATTTTAACACACATAACATATAATGATGAAAAACCTTGGACTGTAAAAAAGTCACTTACTATTAGCATAGATCAAACCTCTATTGGAAAGTTTTTCGTTGATAAAGGAGAATTTTATTTTCATGCCCTACTAATTGTCATTGATGTCAACAGACCTTATTTGACTTATTTAGTTATGGCTCTGGGATATTTAGTGATACAGTTGATATTGTTTTGGTTTGCATGTCTCTGCATGAATAGATATGAAGATGATTTTTTGACAACATATTTAGGTATACCTTTTGACTCCATATTTGAGATTTCACAAATTTTTTCACTTCATTTAGATTGCAATTTTGGTTTGGTAACACAGTTTTCTAGTTGCTCCATTCCTCTAAAATAGAACAAGTGATTAGTATATTTAGGATTCTTCACATGGATGTTTTTGGTTTTATAGTTTTGGTATAATATTAAGGATGAATGAAATTTTTAATCTTAAGTTGACATCATTAGTGGTTGTTTTTTGGTTGACACGTGGAAGCATGTATGTGATATATTGTGGATTTAAGTTACAATTAATTACCCTTGCCAACTACTTGGTGTATCATGCTTGGATGACATGAAATATGTTTGGATTCAATATATAGGTTAGAAATAGATCTTTTGGAGATAGAGGACACAAAAATATGAGATAGATATTGAACCTATGAAAGAATATCATAGTTATGTAGCAAAAACTAATGCTAATAAGTGAAGGATAGATGAAGACTATTTGTATTTTTTGAGCTCGTCATATTCATTTTTAACACTTCATTTTTGTTTACTTATTTGGGTAGTGAGCCATGTAGTGAGAACTTGTAATATTCTATAATTATTTATGCAATATTGAAAGTTAACCCTCTCTATGGTTTTTCCCTTTTGGGTTTTTCACAATAAAAAATTGGTGTTCTCTTGTTTATGTTTTAGTTAATTATTTTATTTTCTATTATATGAATGAGAAGAATAATTGGAGGAGCATTAAGTGAATTGGCCTTAAAATATTGTGGGAATACTGATTCAATGCCCCCCTCTTAGTATTCTGTTTGTTCAACAATTGGTATCAAAGCTTAGTCTCTTATTCTAATTTAACCACCTAAGGGAGATCTTGGAAGGTTGAACAAATGATAGCTAAATAAAATGTTGAAGAAATACATATTAATGAAGACTTTTTAACTTCTCTTGATGATCTTGATAATGTGGAAAGTGAATAGAAGGATCTAAAGGAGTATGTGTTAGGAAATTGAGAGAATATATCAAGAAGTTCAAAGAAATGCATAGGTAAGTTGGCAAGGAGATAAAATAAATGAAATGATTATTTATCTATAGCTATGAGTTGAAGAATGTTTAAATGGGATAATAAAACCAAAGGTATAAGTATGTGAAAAGATTCAATCAAAAGTAATGTTTGAAATCAGGAGATAAGCTTAAGGATAGTTCCCTAAAACTTGAAATAAGTGTTCCACATAAGACATCAAAAGACAAAGGTGGGTTAGGGTTTGAAGTAGGAGAAAGCTCAAATCAAAAGATAGATGAAAGGAAAAGTGGGGTATACCAAAACCAATAAAAATAACCATGAGATTGTTCCAAAGGAAAGCAACTTTAAAATCAAAAGAAATCAGAAAGGAAACCTCTAGTTTGATAAACTAATGCTCAAAGGTACCCTTCTCATTACTTTCTCTATAACAAGTTTGGACATAAGATTGAAGAATGTAGAAGCAAGATGAATTAAAATGTTTAGTGTTTTACATGCAAAAATTTTGGTCATAAGGCTAATAAAATTGTGGAAGTCAAGTTAATGGAAGGAACAAATCGATGGAAGAGAGACATCAAATTCTTTATCTGTAACCAAAATAAACACATTCCCGAGTATTGTAGAAGTAGGAATCTGAATCATGATACAAAACAAAGAAGAAATGACATGTGAAGATGATTGATGTAGAAGAAGTAAGAAAGGAAATGAATAGAATTTAGAAAAAGAAAGAAGTAGACACAAAAGTTAGTGCGGTTGAACCTAGCTTCAGTGCAGAAACTCTCACCTAGAACAAGTTAAAAATTATTTGGCTTAGGGGGAGCTATAATGCAAATCTTATTCCCCTGCCAAAGGAGATGATGTTGTCATCTCAGTACAATATGTTTTATAGATTAATAAGATAGGACTATTAAAGAAAGTTGTGATATATAATATATAGTTGTGATGATTTGCAAAATGTTGGATGGTGACTGTGTACTCAAATATAATGAATTTAATAGATTTTTGGTGATGTGATGTTTTGGAAGAAAAACCCTAAGTATGAATGGATATAGAAATTTTTAATCATCATTTTCATATCTGCATTTGGAAATTTTTGAGGAGAAAAAGGAAATTTAAAACTAAATCTACGAGCAACTGTGAAAAGGTATTTCCAAATTTTTCATGAATCTAATTAGACTTGTGTGTTATGAATACGTGTCCCATTCAAAATTTGTAAATTTCATGAAAGAGCCAATGAGATATTTTTTGGATGGTGCATTTTTGGCACTTCTCGCTAGGCTTGTGTAGGTGCAAGACATATACAGATTTGTTGAAGTTAAATTGGATGAATATGAAAATCAAAAGTTAAGAAATCTTGAATTTTCACTCTCTAGAGATGAATCACAAAAACTCTTTGATCTAGGGCACAAATGTTTTAATGCATGGAGTACATTTTTGATATTATTGATAACAAAATAATCAAAATTGTACTAAGAAGGATACATTGTAATTTCATATACCTAGACATACCTTACTAGATAACAAAAGGTATAATCAAGGCAGTGACAGGTCTTTGTTCAGTCGGTCCTGTATTGATAATGAAATCAAGAAAGAATAAGGAAGTCAAAAATTTGGCTAATGTGCTGAGATACCAAAGGGCTTTATATATTGACATAATTATTTACCCTTCAGTATGTTGGCATAACTAATGCAGAGATTTATTGAGTATTCCCTAGTACAAAAATGACAATATGTGACTAAACAAAATACTAAAAGTTGTATATAAGTGACTAAAATTTGTCATGTGACTAATAGTAGTTTATTTTTAGTCATTTATAATGTGACTAAATTTACTACTAAATGATTTAGTCACGGATTTAGTCGTGAATTTAGTCACAGATTTAGTTGCGAATTTAGTCGTGGATTTAGTCTCAAATTTAGTCATGTATTTAGTCACGTATTTAGTCAAGTATTTAGTCACATATTTAGTCACATATTTAGTCATGGATTTAGTCACGTATTTAGTCATAGATTTATTCACAGATTTAGTCACAGATTTAGTCATAGATTTAGTCATGGATTTAGTCACGGATTTAGTGTTGCATTAATTATGGAAAGATAAGTACCGAGAGGGGAGGGGTGAATCAGTACTGCAAAATTTGTTAACATTTGCTCTAAAAATTTATCGAACTGAATACATTGCAGATAAACATTATAAAAAATATAACTCAAAACATAAAAACATATCTCAAGACACCATGATTTTTGGTCATGCAGAAATTCTTGGTTAGAGGAAAAAATTGTGGTGGGGATGGCACTCAAAATCCTTCACTAATGCAGTAAAAAGGTTGCTTGGTTAGAGTTACAATATTCAGCTACTTTTTATAGCTTACCCTATTAGGAGTACAAAAAGACTTATATAGTCTACCTTGCTAAAGGATTTTACAATCTTTAATCTAAGAGATGTACCCTGTTAAAGGATTTACAAAATGAGACCTATTATGGCCTACCCAATGGTGGGATTTACACTTCTCTCAATACAATAAAACTTAATACAAAATGTCTATGAAAATACATCAGTCAAATGCTATTAAGACTCTCTATGCTCAATGATTTCATTACCTCATACTGCACTCACTAACATCAAACTTATTCATTTTCATTGTTCTGCAATAACTGCCATGTACTCGGTATTGCTCTTTCTTTGTCACTATCTCATACTCTCTATCTCACTCTCTCACTTGCTCATTTTGTTCTCCACACTCTAAACTTTTATATGAGGTTTACGTGGTGGAAAAGTTCTAGGTCTTTCTCCTTCAATGGTGGAGGTTAAGCGGTGCAAGGTTGGTTAAATTTCCAATGTATTATTCCTCTTATTTTTCATTGGTGGAACTACCTCATGATCATGTGCAACCATGTATTTGAAATCCCAATGTCCTAACTAACACTCACCTTGGATTCTGTAAAACATTCCCTACTTGGTGTCTAGATTTAATGTATCTGCATTGAATAGCTATGTCAGCTATATGTGATACTCGGTAACATGCTTTGTTCTTTCTCGGTGACATAGTGCCCTCAACTCGGTAACTATCTCTGCTCGGTGACTAACACTACTCGATAACCAACTTTCTCTATAACTTTCACTTCTTGACAATTGTCTCTACTCAGTGACTAACTTGATTTTCTTTATCGAGTGTCTCTTTTCTCTTTACCGACTGACTTTATAAACTCCTTCTTTCACCGACTGAATCTTATGATCAATATGAATTTGAAAAAACCAGTGACAACAAAATAACTCTTACGAGTATCAATCTCCCCCTTTGGTATTAGTTTGGCGTCTTTGACAAAAACTCAAATTCATCAAAAATTTTCATAACTCCCCCTTTGATAATACTTCCTATATTTGTATAACTCCCCTTTGATAATACTTCCTATATAATATATATCCTCTATACATATACATATGTATCTCCCTTTTTACATATATATCCCCCTTTTTGACAAATATTTCAAAAAAACAAAATTACTTGGCTCTATTGGATATATATTATCAAAAATCTGTTTATACCACTTATGGGCATCTGCTAGGGATCTCTCCCATGTTTCCTTTAAATCTTGTAACACAAAAATTTGTGTAGCAGTATCGGCTGCTAATGCAATCATGTTGTCCATGGAGCTAACATCTGGAGTATTGACCAAATCTTTGGCCTTCTGTAAACAATTTTGCATTGATTCAATGTGGGGAATTAGAATAGCTTGCAGCTCAAGTAGTCCTAATATTATCTTGTTCTCTTCTCTTCTAATTTCATGCTTCATTCCCATCAAATATTTTATCCTCGAGTAATATGTTTGCAGTGATCTAGGATGGATTGTTACATTCTTTACTTGCTCGATCAGCTCTTTCTCTACAGACTCGTCTTTCTTTTTTACTTCCTTAGTAAATTGTGATATTGAACAAAATTGTTGAAATAATTCAAAATAATACCATTCAATTTACTCTCTATATATTTGCATACCTCAGAAAGTGATACCTTATCCAATGCAACATCCTTCAGTATATGTTCAATGATTTGATGTTCCATTTTTTTCTCATGAACTTTCATCATATACTCGGTAGTGTCCTTGCTTGGTTCTTTTATTTGTTGCACTATCTCTTCCACTTGACTAAGTAGACTTCCCTTTTCACTTATATCATCTTTAGGGAAAATCTCCTATAATATATCCTTAACACTTTCTAGTATAGTGGTATTTCTTTTCTTTTGCAATAATTTGTCTTGTGTTGCTTTCTTCATCAGTAAATCTGCATATTCAGATAATTCTTTTGGTTTAAGTGTAGTGATATCTAAATTAGGTACTGTAATTGGTTGACTCAGGTCAAATTGCTTTCTCTTCTTTGATTTCTTCTTCTCAATCAAAATACTCTCACCAGTAGAAAATTTTAGGGAACATGATGCCTTCAGTGCATCAGATGTAGTTTTGGTTGAAGTACCTTCTTCTCTATTCACTTATTGCTTGTCTTCTTGCATCTTTTCTTGCTTCCCTCTATCTTCTCTTATTTTTTCTCCTCTATTTTCTCTTCTTGTTTCTCCTCTTGTTTCTATTCTTCTTTCTCTTAGGGCTTCTCCTTTTCTTGTACTTTTTTTTTCCTGTGCAATCTTGGTAGAGGGAACCGACTTGGTGTTTTGTTCTGTGGTGGTCTTAGTTTCCTTAGGCTCCTCGGTTGTTTCTTGTTCTGTCTCCTTCTGTTGTTCAGTGGTCTTCTCCTCTATATCCATAGCAAATTCATACATACCTTCCTAAATTTTAGAGTAATCTTGCACTTCTTGTAATGTTGGATTCATGATTGTAGCATTAGCATTATCATTTATGTCCATGGATTTTGTTTCCTTTTCTTCGGTGGCCATGACATCTTCATCTTGTGATATATCTTCTGTTGGATCTTTATTAGTGGTGTCTTCAAAAATAATCTCATCATTCTCAATTGTTAAATCAATAGGATCAATCTTAGTTTGATCTTGTTTAACAATTTCATCAATTGTATTTCATCAATTGTATCATCAGTTACTTGCTTTTCTCTTTACTCAATTTCCTGGATTTCAAAAATTTCACTCCATTTGTCACCAGTTTCTTTTTGTACTGTCTCCAAGTCTCTGATCATAATCCTTAGAGATCTTCCCTTGACAAAAAATCATTTAGATTATTGCTTCAATATTTCATTTATTTCAGGCAAAGATAACTCAGGTACAATTAGTACTAGAAATCTTTCCCTCATTTTCTTTTCAGCATTCATTGCATATTTCCATCTTGTATCAATCTTGTTATATAAGTCAATAGGTAGATGATTGACGACTTCAATAGGTGTGTATCTAAACTTGTGTAATGTAAAGATAATTGCATCTTTAATTTTTACCTTATCTTCATTAATCTATGTATTATAATTAGCCCGTTTCATCCCAGCAAATCTACCATTCTTCTTCAGTGAATCAAGAAAGTAATCTAGACTTCTTGGTGCTCAGGGTTGGTTCTTTACAACTTTGAATTGACTGAGATCCTCATATTTAGTCTCACTCTCTGCTTGCAATTTCAACTTCCTTCTTGGTTTTTTATATTCTTTCCTGCCTCTTACATATGTTTTGGCTCTCAGTGGCTCTGCCACATATTTCTTATGTTCTATCAGTGTAACAAAAGATCTTGTTGATCGTCTTGTACCTTTGATGCTCAGTGATGCCTTCATCACTTGTGGTTTATTTTCCTTTTCATTAGATAGTCCTTCATCATCTTCTACTCCAATATTCTTAGATAGATCAACAATAATTTTATGTAATTTTATTTGAGCTTTAGGCATCAAAATACCTTGTCTGATCTTTTCCTTCACTTCCTCATAAGTTTTGTAATGCTTTTCTCTTCTGTCAACAGGTTTATGATGCAGAGGGTTTAGGGCTCTAGTGATTTCTTTCCCTAAAGTGCTCCTAATCTCTCCTAACAATCCAATGGTTAACTCTTCTTGTGTTCTTCTCCACTATGGATCTCCAAGATCCTCACTATCAAATTATCATCCAAGGTATAGTTGATTTGTTGAAGATTTTAACACTTCTAGGTACAACTAGTCCAACTAGCTCTTCAATTACCTAGGCTTCTTCACTAGATTTCCTCCTAGAATCCCAAACCCCTGCTTAGGATCTTCCCATACATCCACTTAGGCTCTTGTATATGTTCTTGGCCCATTCAAAGGTCTTTAGAATCCTTTCCCACACTTCTGGATACTTTACCAATTCATTTGGTATCAAATTCACTAGGAGGCCTAATTGGCTTGTTTCGTAGTAGGTCTAATTTCACTATTTTTGGCCTAATACTACCAAATAATCCAAAAAAAACCACAAAATAGCTTGAAAATATTCAAGGTGTCTATCAACCCTATCAGAATCCAAAATCTTAGCTTCTGGATGCACCCACAACCCTAGTTTCTGTCAGGCCCTAGTTTTCAGCCTATTAATTAGGCCTCTGGACCAGTCTTGACCAATTGCCATCAAATTGATCTTCAAACTTTGTTTCACCTCATCCCACCTTTGAATCCTTCAAGGAGACTATGTAGGGCTTCTGAAAATGCCTCTAAGTCTTTTCCCCAAGATCATGGATGCTCGAACCAAATTCATCTTCACCCTGTCCAGGCTCACCAGTTCCTAACAGTCAACCATAGGGCTTCAAATTTTATCTAGAAAATTCATTGAAACCACAAAAAGGAAACCAAAAAGATTATTTATAGACTCTAACCCTCCATCCCCTATGGTTTCAGCCATTTCCATTGGTGGATGCTTAGGTTAGAGCCATTTTTGGCACTGAGACTCTACAAATGGAGTTACAGACCAGTGACCTTCAAATTAATGTAACTTCCTACTCCTAGAACTTCAAAACAAACTCAAATATGAAAAAGAAAGCTATCTTGAAACACTACACCCCCATGAGGTCCAATCTCCTTTCCCAATCCGTACACAATCGTACAGAATGCAGAATGCACCGTGAATCACAAGAATACAGTTACAAGCATCCATACAGAAGTACAAAAAACAAGTTCTGCAATCCCAAAATTTCATTAACCCTTCAAAATCATCAAATCCAAGCTCATATACCAAGCATGATCAGTTACAACCGCTCTAACTTCATTTTGCAACTTCTTGTCAAGAAGTTGCAAAAGTTGCTAGCAACTTTTACAATTTGAGCAATTGCAATTATTTTATGTCTTTGATGAATGGTTAATTTTGTGAAATGAATGATTTGGGACTTTGAATTTAGGAAAAAAAATAGTGTATCTCATGATATAATATACTGTGTTGCACAATACTAGACATCCTCTCAGCTAACATTGTTACAACCTACCATATTTTCTGTACAATTGCTACAAGTTTCCATCACAAACATTTGCTGGAGCTAACATTGTTACAACCTACTATAATTTATGTATAGTTTGCAAATTACAAGTTTCCATCACTAACATTTGCTATATGTCACTATCGGCAAACCCATTACACCTCATTTGGTGCAAATGTTAGTTATAATGATATAATCCAATATCAAATATATATAGTTTGAGTTGTGAACTCTTTGACACGATGTCATCTTCCATTTGTGTATTTAAACTTTAAAGATGATATTAAACTTAAACATTGTTCTTGTTTCGAAGGTTCTATATCATGATATTTTCTGAAAATTACTAAATTATATTTTAAAAAATGGTGTCTCCAAGTACCCCAGTCTGCTATTTTAGAAATAGTCTTACCGATCTCTCGGCAACCTTGGTTTGCACAAAATTGTCAAACGATGGAAATATGGTTCAAATCACAAGGTAAAGATGGAATTTTCAGTGAACTCCCTAGAATTATGTTGGCAAAAAGAATGGAAAGAAGTTGTAGGACTGGACAAGTAGCATAGCTAGCACAATGTTGTAACAACTACAGCCACAACTAAGAAAGTTTATCATATGGACATACAATAAAATCTCGTACAAGCATAACATTTCCAAAGAAATTCCTTTAGGATTACCTCGTAATAGAAGGTTTTAACATATTGTAGAACTAGAAATAGGAACAAATCCTGTAATAAATATAGGGAAAATTTAAAATATATAGGGAAATTTGCATATATACATTACATTCATATGAAAGCATGGATCAAGCATGTCATTTAAACATCATAGAACATTAACATACAAATTTCAATAGTCAAACTCAATACGAGCAATATGCATTCATAATTCGGAATTCATTGTCAATATGCATGTAAATTAAAATAATAACATACAAAATTGAAATACACCCAAGAACATAATTCAGAATTCATTATCAATAGCAACAAGAACAGTAACCCACCTTCCAAATTGAAGTACGCTACTATCATTTAAGTCTGATACAAATTGTCAGTGTACACATTATAGGCACAATGTTACAATTACTTTGGAAGATATTCATTTGCACATTAGTGCAAATACATGAAATAACATTCCTATGAAATACTAATGTGAAAAAACTTGGAAACTATGTTGGAGTTGACTGTTGCAAGTTTGACATTGACTCTAGAAAGGGCTGCTACAAATAGTAGATCAAGTATATGTCTCCCAATACTCTTCTCACTCTAGAACACATTCACCAAAAATCTAAATTGAGGTTACAACCCTAAAACTACACCTCTAGTTCATAGTAAATGGATTGATATTAATACCAACAGGTTTTCTATACAATTCCGATCATGATATAGGTTTGTTACAACAAGATGACACCTTGATGCAACCTCCATTATTCACCAAATCTTCCACAAAGGACCCCAATCAACACAAAACTAGCCTAGCACTGATGTATTGCCACAAATTGACATAAAGATGCCTGTTCCAGGTCTGTAATGCACTTGTAATGCACTTTTCATACTTCCCCAAAACCTTGCAAATAGTCTGCTATATGATTATGAGTGTGTAGCATGACTATAACTACCAAACAATACTAAACATAACAATGCAAACTTCAAAGGGAGGCTTACTTTAAAATTAAAAAACAAAGTTTTATCAACAAAAATGTGTTTCTTAAAGTGTTGATGCAGCCTATCTTGTTGGGGACACCCGTCTATCTCGGGGACTTCCAAAGCATCACCAGCCATTCCAAGGCATCACGCATCCTCGGGCAACATTGATAAATTGTTTTGAGATTGAGGTATAATCATTTCTGAGTGCAAGAAGATGTGCACAAGACTTCTTTTAAATGTCATTTTGAATATTTCAAATTTTTAGTTATGCCCACTGACTTAACCAATGCTCTTGCCACTTTCCAATTATGTATGAACCATGTATTAAAAAATCAATAGAGAAAGTTTGTCTTAGTATTCTATTATGATATATTGATCTACAACAAATTATGTGGTTAACATCTACAACATTTAAATCATGTGGTTAACATCTACAACATTTGGATGAAAATTTGAAAATATTAGAACAATAGTGATTTATGCTAAGAAATCCAAATGTTCTTTTGGGTTAATGGAGATTCTCTATTTAGAATGTCATTAGTGCTCAAGGGGTAAAATTCAATCAACAAAAGATAGAAGCCATTCTTAGATTAGCACCCACCAACCAATTTAACTAAAATAAGAGGATTCTTTAGGCTTTGTAGCTATTATGGAAAATTTTGAATATCCAATATCCAACATGATCACAACAACATTGAGGAAATGTCAAAGAGACCATTACATGGTGGTCGGAGATCATGAATTCTTCTCCTAACACCCACTAGATTGCATATAAAAGAACACTGCTTCTCATCTTAAAAACTTTCCTCAACCTCTTCTCTTAAATAGCTCCTAAGAAAGTTACTTGTCACTAGATGCGAACTAGTCAAATGGGGGTATCCATGGTGTTCGTCAATGATGATGAGGGTTTGAGTTGTTCAAAATAAAATCCTTTTGATTTGATTCACCCTAGTCAATAATAAATTCCATTGTCCTATGATATTGGCCAAAGACCAACCCTAAATGAACTCTCAAGCTTGGCACAAACAAAAACTCAATCATCATATCAACCATTATTTGCCCTGTAGCCTTAAGCAATTAACCCATGATGTTTGCATTAGATATAAGGGCACTTAGGAAACTATGAAAATGTTTTTTTAATTTCAGAAAGCTACTAGAAAGATTATAGCTTTAGATAAAACAAATGCTCGAGGAAATAAAATTTGCTTAAAATCTTGTAGGTACCAAAAATACTAGTCTTTGTTAAACTCAAAAAGACTTATCTACTGCCTTTGACATTTTATCCATAGTGTTTACTCTAAAAGTACATTTAAGCAATCAATCATTTTCTCCTATGTAATAGGATTGCTACCTCTAGCCAACTTTTTTTTGATAGCTAATTGACAATCAAGAGGACCACACCCTTTATATTATAATTTCAGCAGAAAATTACAATAGGTTTTCCTTTGGAGTGGGCATATTCCAAAAAGTACCTTCGTGTGCTATAAATTTAGTAACAAAAAAACCACTGTTATGGTGGTTGTCTTCTATCATCTACATGTCAACCTAGTAATATTTACAAAACAGAACTTTAGAGCAGCTTTATTAGGCTATAACCGTAGGAGAGACTCACGTTTCTACCTCATTCTCGAAGCTATCCAAGAGACACCTTTAATGGCAACCAATCTCATTGCGTGTTCAACAAACTCCAAACCATGTGATGCCTTCATCCTCCTCCAATCCTTTTTCTATAGGAGACCAATAATAATAAATGGCCTCCATTTCCAACCTATGACACCAAGGTTCACCAGCAAAGTTCCAACGGTAGAATTTCAAAAGCATAGATAACAAGCATAAGAACCTCATTGAAACCTCTAAGGAATTGGTGTTTAAACAGAGTATCCGGAATCTTTTCAATCAACTCTTTTGCCTCTGCAAGATTCAACACGACCATAGAAAATATTGACTGATCCTATAACAGTGGTCAAAGATCATGAATTCTTCTCCTGACACCCACTAGACTGCATACATAAGAACACTGCTTCTCATCTTCAAAACTTTCTTTAGCCTCTTCTCTGAAATACCTGCTAAGAAAGTCATCTATCACTGGTTGCAGACCAACGGAATGGGTGCATCCACAGGGTTTAGTGATGGAATCAAGGGATTGCATTGTTAAGTTTTAACAATACAATGCTTTTGATTTATTTAATTCACCTTGCTCAGTATCGATTCCCAACATCCTATGATGTCAGCCATCAACTCTACATCATCAATAATTGTTATCCCCGTTAATGCTCAATCAGTTTTATTATGTCTTGATAATTAGCTCATCCTAAACTCAGCTCACATTTTAAATTTTAAATTTTAAATCTGGTCATGGCCCTGCTTTAGAACTTATAATGTATTCCTCATTAATGTATATAGCAGCCAATCCTACGATATCAACTCTACATCATCAATAATTGTTATCCCCCCAGTATTGCTCAATCAATTTTATTATGTCTTGATCATTGGCTCATCCATCTCAGCTGACATTTTAAACTTCAAATCTGGTCATGGCCCTGCTTTAGAACTTATAATATATTCCTCATCAATGTATATAGCAGCCAACATGTTGTCCTCTTCATTTAAATTCCAATTACTCCAGATAGGCCAAACATTTTAGGAGAATGTTATTGATTTTCCAGTTAGCCATTTTTTCTTCCCATTTTCACTGATGACAATCATTGAATTTCTCTCAAATTTCAACTTTGCTGCATCTAAAAACTTTGCAAATTTGCATACTAAGAAATGGGGCTTGTGCTATAGTTTCATTATTAGTTCCTTCAGTGAGCTTCTTTTATGCCACCACAATTATATTTCATCTTTAATGCTACAATTTGCTTCCAATACCTTAGTTCTCTTGGCAGTCCATCAACATTCAACTTTGTCCATCCATGGGAGGGGGAACTCTATTGGAGTCCTTCTGTAAGCTTTGCAGAATTAACTCATCCAACTCTACTAATGGGAAAACTTTAAGCTCGTGTCAGTTTACAGTTTATTTAGCAAGAACTTTAACACCTATCAATAAGATGATTGATGCAAGTTTGCATGTTATTTTTAGCTAAGATAGTTGTACGAAGGGCAGAAGAGCTATGGTATTGACAATGGTGGGAAGACATCATTTATTGGAAAGGTCCATAGATGTGATTATATTTCAGCATACAGTGATGACACTTTGGTACAAAAAAGAGTTCAATCTTCAACAAATTTTATGAGGACTTCATTAAGATCATTCCAAGCAAAAATCTGGTGATGTCAACAACTGTTCAACTGGGACGATTCCCTCTGAGAAAAGTCCTGTTGTTTTTCTGGGCACTATTCCACCATGGGCCCGGTTCCTTAACTGGATATTTAAAATGAGAGCCCTGTGGTCTATCTAGCACTTCATTTTAAAGTTTTCATCATAAGTCAAAATATTAATAGCAAAAATATCTTAAAAATAAATGAATTGAAGTGCAGGGTGATTAAAATTAACCTCAAAAGTGAAAACTACATACTTTTTTATAAGAATTGTTCTAAAAATTCCAAGACAGAATTATTCTACTTATCAAACCAGTAAATAATCTCAATGATAATATATGATAAACTTGAAAGATACGAACTCATTATTTTGGACTTTACGTAACCTATACACCAACAAATGCTCAGCCTATTAGTTTTTTAACTTACTGTAGCTTATGAGTGCCTATTGAGGTGTCCGTTACACATTCAAGTTATTGACTGGTAACATTATAAGACTTGTTGATATTACCGGGGCTTATTGTTTGGCAAGAAATTACTAGTACTGGCCCAATTAAACTGAATCCAAGCTCAAAAACAGTCAAAACTCCACGGTAACAGCTTCTATAGCAGAATCCTGGAGGCCCAATGGTCTCTTAATGCGAAACAAATTTAATGTTCCTCCTGTCCCACTTGAAGGTGAAAGCATATAAAAACTTTGAAGTCCATTGGGCTCATCTTTGTTCACAAAGATTTTATTGCTAACCACAACAGCGAAGTTAATAGATTGGCACCAATCCTCTGTTGGAAGAGGCCCTACAATGTGCAGCTTATCTTGGCTATAGTCATATTCAATCAATCCCCTACCAGACAAGCAATAAAAGCGCCCAAATGCCGTTACGAAGTGCAAACTGTCGAACCTATTCTCCATAGTTTTCCAGCTTCTCGCGTAGGAATCAAAAACCTCAACAGTGGGAGAAGATCCTATTACAAAAAACTTACCGTCAGCAAAAGCACCGCGAGATCGCGTCATGGGGGTGTTCATCTCGGGGAGAAGATACCATTTGTCCTCCACCACATTGTAAACTGAAGCCCTACAGATGAGCTTACGAGGCGCGCGGTGCTGGCGAGGGATGGTAGCCCCTCCACCAACATAAATAAGTCCCTCGGCCTCATCCGCTGCAGAGGCAAATCGTGCACCGTTTTGCCATTCTGGCAGATCTGCACCCTGTCGCCATTCCGAACAAGCAAAATCGTACAACCACACTAAGCCCCGTTTGTTTGGGGAATTGGAATTTGACTCAAAACCTTATTATCACAAAATCAGGTTTTGAAATCCCGGTTTTGCATCTTGGGGAATTGAAATTTGACTCAAAACCTTATTATATCAAAACCAGGATATGATTTCTAATTCCATCTATTAGTAGGAAGATGATGCCACTCATTTTGGTGTCTAAACCTGGTTTTACTTGATAAATCCAGAATTGCAATTTAGAGAAACAAACAGCGGATTTGCAAACGAGAAGTGTCACTCCCAAAACCGATTTGCAAAAACGAGAAGTGTCACTCCCAAAACCGGGAAGTGTCACTTCCAATTCCTGCAAACAAACGGGGCCTAAAAAACGTCTTGTTAAGTCAATATACTGATCCGCGATCAAAACCAGTTTTTGTTTCACGAAATGGCAGTGAAAGATGCCCACATTTTCTGCGGGCACGGGCGGTAGACTTTTGCACCAGTTCTTCTCCGGGTTGTATACCGCTACTCTGTTGCAACTGTATTCTACTCTCTGAAGTATACAGACCCGTTGCTCGGAAATATTCAATCTTTTTCTTTCTCGATAAAAGTGAGGGCTTTTCAATGCGGCGTTCCAACTTTTGGAGACACATCTGACATTGCGATGAGAGTTCAACTTCACCCTCACGAGGCATTCCCACCCAATATCATCTGGAAGACCAGGAAACAGAGATTCCATTGCAATTTCAGCAGGGTAACGACTCCTCAGCGCCTAAAATCAATTTACTCATGTATCAATAAGGGCTCGTTTGGTTGGGGAATTGAAAAATAATGCAAATTATGGTTATCTATATTCTGGTTATGCAAACCCCGGTTATGCTTTTTTGGGACTGTTTGGTTGCCCTGGAAGATGGATTTGTAAATCCACATTCTCCATTTGGTTGTCAAATTGAAAATAGGAATTCGAATTTATGAAATTCTTATTTTCTGTTTGGTTGAACATTTTCGAATTGGGATTAGAATGCAGGTCTCCATATTCTCTGTTTGGTTCTGCACTTTGAATTAGAATTTGAGTTTGGGTCTCCATCTTCTTCGTTTGGTTGTTCATTTCAA